>JBBBDQ010000791.1:3697500-3762500 GCA_037127315.1 Ascarosepion bandense | reverse complement strand
CTATCTATCTATCTATCTATCTATCTATCTATCTATCTATCTATCCCGTCCGTTCGTATCTATCTATCTATCTATCTATCCCGTCCGTTCGTATCTATCTATCTATCTATCTATCTATCTATCTATCTATCTATCTATCCCGTCCGTTCGTATCTATCTATCTATCTATCTATCTATCTATCTATCCCGTCCGTTCGTATCTATCTATCTATCTATCTATCTATCCTGTCCGTTCGTATCTATCTATCTATCTATCTATCTATCTATCTATCTATCTATCCATCTATCCCGTCCGTTCGTATCTATCTATCTATCTATCTATCTATCTATCTATCTATCTATCTATCTATCTATCCTGTCCGTTCGTATCTATCTATCTATCTATCTATCTATCTATCTATCTATCTATCTATCTATCCCGTCCGTTCGTATCTATCTATCTATCTATCTATCTATCCCGTCCGTTCGTATCTATCTATCTATCTATCTATCTATCTATCTATCTATCTATCTATCTATCTATCTATCTATCCCGTCCGTTCGTATCTATCTATCTATCTATCTATCTATCTATCTATCTATCTATCTATCTATCTATCCTGTCCATCTATCTATCTATCTATCTATCTATCTATCTATCCCGTCCGTTCGTATCTATCTATCTATCTATCTATCTATCTACTATCTATCTATCTATCTATCTATCTATCCCGTCCGTTCGTATCTATCTATCTATCTATCTATCTATCTATCTATCTATCTATCCTGTCCGTTCGTATCTATCTATCTATCTATCTATCTATCTATCTATCTATCCCGTCCGTTCGTATCTATCTATCTATCTATCTATCTATCTATCTATCTATCTATCTATCTATCTATCTATCTATCTATCCCGTCCGTTCGTATCTATCTATCTATCTATCTATCTATCTATCTATCTATCTATCTATCTATCCCGTCCGTTCGTATCTATCTATCTATCTATCTATCTATCTATCTATCTATCTATCTATCCCGTCCGTTCGTATCTATCTATCTATCTATCTATCTATCTATCTATCTATCTATCCCGTCCGTTCGTATCTATCTATCTATCTATCTATCTATCTATCTATCTATCTATCCCGTCCGTTCGTATCTATCTATCTATCTATCTATCTATCTATCTATCCGTCCGTTCGTATCTATCTATCTATCTATCTATCTATCTATCTATCTATCTATCCCGTCCGTTCGTATCTATCTATCTATCTATCTATCTATCTATCTATCTATCTATCTATCTATCCCGTCCGTTCGTATCTATCTATCTATCTATCTATCTATCTATCTATCTATCTATCTATCTATCCCGTCCGTTCGTATCTATCTATCTATCTATCTATCTATCTATCTATCTATCTATCCCTTCCGTTCGTATCTATCTATCTATCTATCTATCTATCTATCTATCTATCTATCTATCTATCTATCTATCTATCCCGTCCGTTCGTATCTATCTATCTATCTATCTATCCCGTCCGTTCGTATCTATCTATCTATCTATCTATCTATCTATCTATCTATCTATCTATCTATCTATCCCGTCCGTTCGTATCTATCTATCTATCTATCTATCTATCTATCTATCTATCTATCCCGTCCGTTCGTATCTATCTATCTATCTATCTATCTATCTATCTATCTATCTATCTATCTATCTATCTATCTATCCCGTCCGTTCGTATCTATCTATCTATCTATCTATCTATCTATCCCGTCCGTTCGTATCTATCTATCTATCTATCTATCTATCTATCTATCTATCTATCCCGTCCGTTCGTATCTATCTATCTATCTATCTATCTATCTATCTATCTATCCCGTCCGTTCGTATCTATCTATCTATCTATCTATCTATCTATCTATCTATCTATCTACCCCGTCCGTTCGTATCTATCTATCTATCTATCTATCTATCTATCTATCTATCTATCTATCCCGTCCGTTCGTATCTATCTATCTATCTATCTATGTATCCCGTCCGTTCGTATCTATCTATCTATCTATCTATCTATCTATCTATCTATCTATCTATCTATCCCGTCCGTTCGTATCTATCTATCTATCTATCTATCTATCTATCTATCTATCTATCTATCTATCCCGTCCGTTCGTATCTATCTATCTATCTATCTATCTATCTATCTATCTATCTATCTATCCCGTCCGTTCGTATCTATCTATCTATCTATCTATCTATCTATCTATCCCGTCCGTTCGTATCTATCTATCTATCTATCTATCTATCTATCTATCTATCTATCTATCTATCTATCCCGTCCGTTCGTATCTATCTATCTATCTATCTATCTATCTATCTATCTATCTATCTATCTATCTATCCCGTCCGTTCGTATCTATCTATCTATCTATCTATCTATCTATCTATCTATCTGTATGGATCGAAATCAGAAAAAATGAATAGAATAAGTAAAGAACAAGTGGGAAAAATATTTTTAATCTGACATGTTTCACTTTAAGAAGTCTCTTTATTACTTTATTGCAGGTGACACGTGTCTCACCAATATAATTAAACCTCAATCAACATAGTGTCTCTGTGGATTTTTGTTTTTAAAAATTATTGAAAAATTAAAATTTTTTAAAAAAATTATTGGTCTTTAAATATAAATAATCTCTGAAGAATCTTGTTAACCTCAAACATGTTAGATTATAGACACTGCTCGTTAATTGTTCTATTCATATATATATATATATATGTGTGTGTGTGTGTGTGTGTGTGTGTGTGTGTGTGTGTGTGTGTGTGTACGCGTTTGGTGATTATTTCAAAATGGATCTTGTCTTTTGTCTTTTCTATTTTGGTTCAGTTTAAAAGTCAAAGGAAAATTGTTCTTATTACGCATTCCAATAAAGTTGCCTCCCCTGAATCCAGTGGAAGAAGAGAGGTGACAGTACTCCTGATGCTCATGAAAGCACCAGAACCATCGCAAATAAACAGGTCCTGATTTGCATTAGCATCGACATGACCACGCGGTTTGCGCAGAACCACACGTTCAATTGGTCATTTTTCATGAAGCTGTCTATAAGATATTTTAGTCGGTAGCTCGTGACATGAGCTCACGTGCTTTTTTTCGTTTCAGATTGGAAACTGTTAGCTTACGCAAGAATAGATGTGCATGACATAATTTGGTTCGTTTTATGTAATTCTAGCATCATAACTCGGCGTTGCCCGCGCAAATCAGAACATTTTAGTAGTAGAAGAAAATGCCACTTTTTATTTTACATATTTTGTTTCTGTTTGAAAACACTTAAAAAAAAAAATTTCTTTTGTTTCAAAATTACAGGGAAAAATATTCACATTTTGTTGACCAAATGAATTTTTAAACGCCGGAATAAAAATTAAATATAAAAGCGTATTTTTCTTTTTTTTTTCTTTTTAAAAAAATATTTTAGTCGCGTTTGACACGTGCGATTTGATTTTTGTGACGTCTTTTAGCAAACCATCTTAGATCTTAGATGTTTTACGGAGCAAATGTAAACAATCGCCTCCATTGGTCAAAAAGTGCAAAGGGGAAAATTGCTGAACTTAAACTCAAAAAGTATGTGTCGACCTGGCTTCCCTGTAGATATGTGTCCCTAGAAAGTTTGAATGGCGTAGCTTAAAAAAATGTAGGCGAGCATAGGGAACGGTCACGCACAGACTCACAGATTGCCTTTTATATATATAGATTACATTAGTTTTCTATTTAAAAAACACTATATATGCATTGTCAAAGGACTGACGCACCCAGTACTGAAGAGAATACATTTGTACAAATGCCGGAAGTTTGGGCTTTGTTAGAATGTCCAAGCTTATCGGATTCTCAGAAAAAAAAAAATTCTAAAAAGAGGAAACCATTGAAGGTGGATAAATTATTTACTAAATTTATTTTGGTTGATAACTAATCGAGTTAAATTCTGACTAACAATTCGTGTCTTTCTGTGTGATTCTAAAAAAGTAAAATTACTTCCGAAAAGGAAAGTCAAGAAAAACATAAAATATAACTAATTTTTAACTTTTTAATCAGACGATATTTCTTATTCCTATAAACCAGCGGTTCTCCGCGGTCCGCTAGGGAACCGGGGAGGGGTTTCGAGGAAACCGCGAGAAAGCGGTAAATTTTCGTTTTAACTCCCGACGGCTTTTCCCCCTTCAAATTTATCCAAAATAGCATTATCTCTGTGCAAATGTATATGCTGAACTCAAACCAACAATTAGTTATTGAAGAAACTTACCTTTTTTAATGTAAATGTCCATAGAAAAAACGAACTATATCTTGCACTTTTTCTCTCCCGTAACTCTCACGAAGTCATGTAATTAGCTGCAGAATGACGTACTGCGTAGGCAACGAATTTCGGCCGATTTACTTCCGCCTGTTTACTTCTGGTTAGGAAAGTAATACGCAGGTTGAGGAATACAAAAAAAAGCGCATTACTTACCTAACCTGAAGTAAACAGGTGGAAGTGAATCGGCCGAAATCGGCCGAAATTCGTTGCCTACGCAGTACGTCATTCTGTAGTTTATTACATGACCTCGTGAGAGTTACGAGAGAGAAAGAGTGCAGGATATAGTTCGTTTTTTATGGACATTTAGATAAAAAAAGGTAAGTTTCTTCAATAACTAATTGTTGATTTGAGTTCAGCATATTTTTTTTTAATCATATCACCCTGAGCAAGGCGGTAACGCCACTGATGCGCAGGAGGCTACGTAAGAGTGAAAAGATTGGAAAAGAGAAAGCCGGAAACCACATCCTAAACAGGGAATTAGGGCTCAGCCTCTTCACCTGTTCAATAGACGTACATTTGCACAGAGATAATGCTATTTTGGATAAATTTGTAGGGGAAAAGCCGTCGGGAGTTTCAACGAAAGTTTACCGAAAAAGCCCCTCAGTTGAAATTATTGGCTATTTGAGATTGTTACCAAGTCATAATGGCAGCGTTGTTGTCAGAAACGGAGATTATATCTTTTCATCTCCAACTCTCTCCCTTATTTACCTCCTTTTTCCATTTGTAAGCATTATTTTTATTTTTTGAATTACCTTCCTTAGTTCTTGACAACTTGATTCAATATACAGTTTATTGATTTGATTAATGATGTAAGTGGAAAACATATTTTCCGTGAAGTGTCCTGTTGCTATTTATGGATTAATATAGCACAGTCCTATCCTGATGTTGCAAAGCTGGCTCTAAAAGTGCTGATTCTATTTGCAACCACCTATGAGTCTGAGGCAGTGTTTTCCACATTACTCGCTCTCAAAACAAAATCCAGAAACAAATTAGAAGCAACAAATGACATGAGAGTTGCACTCGTCAAAACAAAGCCAAATCTAGAAGAACTGGTTGAGGTCAAGCAAATGCACCCATCCCATTGAATGTACTTTTGATGTTTAAAGTTGCCATTTTTGCAATGAATAATTGCTTTCTGAAAATTTTTTTTTGTTTCAATAGAAACTGGTTGCCATTTTTTAAATAAATATTTTTTGAGTTGTTATTTTTTGAATAAATATTTGTTTGCCAAAAATGTTTTCTTTCAGTATCCTATATGTTAACTCTGGTTAATATAAAAGGGTCCGCGAGCTATCTAAAATATAAAGAGACCGCTATGCAAAATATCCTAAAATAGTTTGATAACCACTACTATAAACGATATATTTTGGGGGTATAGGCGTTTGACTAGACAATTAATGTCCACCGGTCTAGAGATCGGAAGACATTATGAAGAAAAGCTTTATTAACTAGAAAACGTCTTTTCAAGCTAAGCGTGTTTTAACATCAACCTACGTGATGCCATTAAAGGAAAAGTTAGTCGATCTTTACTCTACTGTTATGTCTCATCGTGGCTTAATTTTAAAGCACACTTGGATTGAAAGTAGTTACAAATTAAGAAGAGAGGTACAGGTTTGATTCAAATTAAAATAATATATGTATATATATAAAATGCGGGGTGTGTATATATGTATGGGCTGTGACATTAGGGACATATTTGGTATTTCTTTTTAATTTAGGTATGTCTATTACAGTTAAGGTATGTGTATGTCTATTGGGATTCTTTTTCTTGTCTTTTTTCTTTCTACGTTTTTTGTGAGTATTTTTTTTTTTGACTTGGTTTTAAAAATACATTATATATACACTACTGGCCATAATTATTAGGCCACCCTAGTTTTTTTTTAAGAAATTATGTATTTCTACTATTTTTCATATTTATTCTCAAATGGATAATTTTAAAGGAAAATAGAATGGTTCTTTTGTTATTACTTTGCTAAATTTTACAAGGCAAGGAAGCAAAGATGAACTCGTCCGAATCACCCTAAATTTTCCTCATTCTTTCATTGATGAAAATGCAATATTATTAGATATTTATAAATTCTTTTGATGCACATGTTATTGTGCAATTGTTGCAAAAGAACCATTCTATTTTCATTAACAATTATTCAGTTGGCAATAAATACTAAAACATAGTATGAAATACATCATTTTTTTAATCACTTGTGTGGCCTAATAATTATGGCCGGTAGTTTGTATAGTTTGTGTGTGTGTATATATATATATATATATATAGAGAGAGAGAGAGAGAGAGAGAGAGAGAAAGAGAGAGAAAGAGAGGGAGAAAGAAAGAAAGAGATCTGTATGTATACACAATTATATTGGGAGATCTGATATAAAATAGTACAAAATCAAATTTAAAAAATCAACTGAAATCCAACTTTGCTGTTAAAAATTATTGTCTACTCATTTAAATACTCATTTAAATACTCATTTAAATACTCATTTAAATAATGTATAGTCTCACTCCGTATCTTACTCAGACAAAATTAAAATGTGTCAGGCCATGACAACAAGCTACTATGTTTAACATAATTAGTTTAACCTAACTCTCATTTTTGATTGAACAATATTAGCACACCTACAAGCATATTGTTTAGCTTCCTCGAACTACCACTCCCTAATTTCCTAAGTAACCATAGATTCATCTTATATAAATAAATCATTTTCAACATTCATTTTAAAATATCACCTGAAGAAGAACAGTATTGTTCTAAAAACTGAAATTTTTGTGTAGTGATATTATACTTTTATAAACCATTCTAATAACAAAATTACAATATTAAGCTCTACTCTGTATTTAACACTCTTTATAAAAGTATATTCTTGAACAGTGGGTTTTAATCTACTTCTTCTTTTACTTCCTTATAAGCTCAGAGGTAGAATCGCCGAGTGACGCCAATTCGGTCGGGTTTCAATCGGGTAAAAAGCAATCGGCCGTCTAACCGTACTGAAGAGCTGTGATACAGCGAAACAGATCTGTCTGCGGATGACTATTTACGCTCTCACACCCTGATTGAGCACTCTGGAAGAATGGTAGACTTTGATAAACAGTAGCTACTCTGGCATCTACGCATCGTTCATTCAGCAATGAATTAGAACAGTCTCAGCTATTTGGCGTGTATAATGATAATATACACGCTAAAAAGCCTGTCTACCGAGCGCCCGTAGCTCAGGGGTAGAATCGCCGACTGACGCCAATTCGGTCGGGTTCCAATCCTGGGTAAAAAGTAATTGGATGTCTAACCGTACTGATGAGCTGTGATACAGCGAAACAGATCTGTCTGCGGATGACTATATACATATAGATATATTGTCCCTTATTTCTTGGACATTAAAAAATATTTGAATTTAAAATAAATAAATGGGGTGTTTAATAAGAATAAACTCAAGTTCATTAAAAATCATCTTTAAACAAATAGATTAGATGCACACACATATTATACCACCTGTGTCTATATAATTGTGTATACATATATATGAGTTGAATATATGGTTTGGAATTCGACAGGGTGAATAGAATAAGTAAAGAACAAGTCTCTTTAATCATTTAATCTAACATGTTTCACTTCAACAAGCTTCTTTAGGGATTTATTAAAGACGAATGATTTATTAAAGATGAATGATTTAAAAAAAAGCACGTCAGGTTTCTATAAGTGTTAGAAATTTAAATAATTTTATTATATCGAACAGTATAGACAAAATACAGTGTTTTTCGAAGCTTAAGATGATAAAAACAGGTTCGTGGATTTGAAAAAAAAAAAAAAAAAAAAAAAAAAAACCAATGACATCAAAATCCGAGAAAATTTTTCATCCTTTAACAGTCGTTTGTTTTTGCAACGTATAAATGTAGGTAGAAGAAAAATCTTGATTAAATAACGACGGTCACAAAGCACTCCCCGTGGCCCCCAATCTGTCTTTGAACCCCCGGTCTTTGGTACTAAGTGTCGGCTCTGGCCCCACCAGCAAAACAAAAGCAAGAAACTAATAATGTTCTCGCTAAATACAGTCGACATTTTAGCTTAGGTGATTTTAATAGAGAAAATCGTAACGGCATTTAAAACAAGCAATAACACGGAGCAAGGGAGACAACTTCGGTAAACTAAATTTTATTTTAAAAAACCCTTTTTGCTATAGAACTGAAGAATGGAGGGCCACAAAAAGAAACACAAATGGTTATTGAATTAATTATTGTAGAAATAGACTCCATAGTTCACTTGTTAACAATTGCTCTACGGTAGGAAGCATATTTAAACATTTTTTTTATATCCTGTTTTCCAGTTATGATACATAAAAACGAATTCCGAAATCATTTAACGCAAAAATATTTTTTAAGCATATTTTGCATTGTGATAATCTTTTTCCTTCTTCTTTATGTGCCTTCAGGACATAGGCGATCATGGACTTTCACTTGGCTCCGTCTCTTGTCGCTCTCAATATTTTTCCTCTTGGTATTTCTCCCAAACCCCGCTCAGTCATCCATTTGTTCAGGGCTATCAAGTATATCTTGCGCTGTTTCCACTGTCTCTCTTTCCTTCTATCCTTCCTATAAGTATTAAATTCCCCAGGCCCTCCTTCTTCATTACGTGTCCCAAGAACCTCAGCTGTCTCTTCTTGATTTTAAGTATGAGTTTACTGCTCGTTTGCATCCTCTCCAACACCTCATTTTTGCACATGTACTAAGTCAATGGCATCCTCGATATTTTTTAATACTGAAGTCTTCTAAAAAAGGATGACAAATAAACAAAAAAGATTGAACAGTAAAACAAAATTACCAGTAAAAACGGGTAAAACCCACATACACTAATCCAAAGTACTCTTCAGCAATGAACTGAGTTCTTCTAGTCTCTCATTCTATGGCTTAGGGAGTAGAGACCCCGACTGATCGGTCCCGGCCAGAAACAAATAGATGCCTAGCCAAACGGATAACACACACACACACACACACACACACACACACACACACACACACACACACACACACACACACACACATATATATATATACATATACATATAAATAAGAAAGTAGCTAACCTAGAGAGCCAACGAACCTACCAAGGTTTCACCAAATTGGATCTTCAGGGCAAATTGAGTCTATATATATATATATATATATATATATATATATATATATATATATATATATACTTATGTGATGAGGTAGTATTTGCACCTTCTTCAGATGCTAGGAATTTCGAACCGAACACTTTATTATATATATATATATATATATATATATATATATATATATATATAGTGTATCGAGGCAGCAAATAATTTTCTAAACATATACTGTTTAGTATAAGAGACAATGAATTTCTATTATGCTTAATCATGAGCCGTTCTAAACGTCCATTGAAATTTCTTGGTGTTAGAACGGCTCATGATTAAACATAATAGACATTCATTGACTCTTATATTTAACAGCATATGTTTAGAGAATATATATATATATATATATATATATATATATATATATATATATATATTGTTAAGTATAACAGACAATGAATGTTTATTTATGTTTAATCATGAGCCGTTCTAAATATCGTATTTTGTCTTTAATTTCAGGTGAAAATAAAGACAAAAATTGTCCAACATTTGGATATTTTTTATTATGCTGGTTCTAAGCTTTCGGCTCACATGATCCATTTTCAGAGAGGTTACAGAGCGGTTAAAGATATCCACCATCAAAGATGATTTTATCTTGTGTTGACAGAGAACATTGCTAAAACAATAATAACAGTCACTGAATAGCAGACACAGTTCGTAAATTTGTAATGCGGTTCTCTGACGCCACACCGCGTGAGGGATCGAAATGAAAACAGAACCGTATGTTTAAATGCAATGTAATGTTTTGTGGCCAGATTGAAAGTGTGGCTTGTTTGGATTTGTAGATAGCCTCAAGTATCTGAAGGTTCTTTTCACTGTGTGTATCACTGTATTGTGTTATTGAATAAAATCTGTCTAATATTAGCTACATGGCTATGTTTGCTCTATATAAACGGATACGCAGAACCGCACCACGTCTACGTCACTACTTTTTTTTACCCACGTCACTACAATCACCAGTTCTACAAAAAATTTATTCATATTTACCGACCCTGCTGATTATTTAAGAGAATCGAGAGTTTAGATTAGATTTTGTATTTTTCTTCCGAAATTAATTATGGACAATTCTTGGCGAAATTTCTTCCTTATATGAGAAGGATTATTCGTAATTTGGAAAGCTCGATCAATAAAATTTAATTGTCACAAAATGTTTGTTTTTTCTTTGATAATATATATATATATATATATATATATATATATATATATATAAAACCAAGTATGGGTGGAATAATATTCCTTGTCCAAAGAAACACTATTTTGAAAAAGTGCTCAATACAAAGTAGAGCTAATAATATTTATTCAGAAATTATAACATGGATATGTTACAATATCACTACAAAAGTAGGTATTTTGTTTCGACACTTCTTGTGTCTTGTCAAGTGATGTGGTTAAATTTTCAATTTAAAATAACCACATCACTTGACAAGACACAAGAAGTGTCGAAACAAAATACCTACTTTTGTAGTGATATTGTAACATATCCATGTTATAATTTCTGAATATATATATATATGTGTGTGTGTGTGTGTGTTCGTGTGTGTTTGCGTGCGTGTGTGTGCGTGTGTATAGATACAAGTAATATATATATATATATATATATATATAATTGTAATAGTTGTTACAATGGTTTATAAATTCAATGGTTTATAAATACAATGGTTTATAAAATTTGTACTATACAAACCGTTGTAACAACTATTACAATATAACGCTCTACGTTTGTATCGAGCACTCTTTATAAAAGTAAATGCATGAATAACAGGTTAAAAAACCTACGAGTTCCACAACTTTGTTACAATATATATATATATATATATATATATATATATATATATATATATATATACGGTCATATCACGTTGAATGCACCGGTTCCCGCTCGATCACCGAAGAACTTAGATGGGTGACCGCTTGGGAATACCAGGTGCTGTAAGCGTTTATTGACAGTGGTGCGTTGTGGTGCGGTGGATGTCGACTTGGAAAGGGAAATCGGTGAGCCGAGTTCCAATTCCAGTCGAACACTCTGCATTCACTTACGCACTGGTACCCTTGGAAAAGGTATTAATCCGTCCCTTCCCTCCAGTTATGGGTTAAATAACTGAGGTCTGCTGTTCATGCGATCTGTGGAGAATTTCTGCACCGATTGTTTGTTATCAGCAGTTCCAAAAAGTGTGGATGGTGCCTCACAAGCCTTCACCACTCTAAACAAGTCTTAGTGTGGCAGTCTAACCGAGTTAGTCAATAATAATAATAATAATAGTAATAATAATAATAATATACTAGCTGCGTAGCCCGGCGTTGCACGTTTTTTTTAGTGGTTATATTGAAATGGTAAGGTCAAGTGCTTATTCAAAAAAGTATGAGGTTACCCTGGCGCGCAAGTTAAAAAAGAATGCGAAGTATTTATTGGTTTTGTTGTATTTGTAAAACGGGTTTTGCCGATAAACGGGAATAGTGTATGCACAATGAGAAGAACGGCGGGGTGGGGCGTTACGGGAGCCTGTAATTTGATGCGATGATGTTGTGACGCACAAGAAGTGTATGCATTGTCCCTGCAACATCGGAGGGGTGGGAACCTTGTAGAAAACGTGAAAGTATGGCATATGATAAGGTAGAAGTTACCAAAAAGACCCGATTTTTGTTGGAATACCATTAACCGTTTCGGAGAAATAAGCGTTTGCTAAAAAGCAACATTTTTACATAAATTTTTGTCGCACCCTGCGTGTCAAATGAAATTTTTGTTCGTATATCAAGACTTTGATCTATCAGCGACTTGATTATGGTTGAGTCTGAGTGAAGCGTCTTCAAGAAATTCATAAAAATGGGCAAATGACAACCCGAAATTATGTTTGTCGTTGATTTTTGACGAACCCTGCACATTGATTCGAAAGATTTTTGTGTACATCAAAGGTTCGCACCTTGATCAACAATTTAACCGACTTTGGTTGAATTCGCATGAGGTGTTTCGGGGGGTTGAAGTATTCGAAAACTCTAAGCGTTTTGGTGATTTCTGCTGTACTCTGTAAATTGATTTGAAAAGTTTTTGAGTACATCAAGGATTTCGGAGAAGTAGAGTTAGAATGAACACACGCACACATGCATATATCCATTTATATACATATAGGTACATATTATAACTTGGATCTAAAAATGCAAGACTTATTAAAAAAAACTTCTAAGTGCTATTATTGAATCTTACTTAACTATAAATTTACGTCCCGGTTTTTTTTAGGTATCTTTTTCCTGTAAGAATTACTGCTTTCCTAAGCCTATACATTTGATTAAAAATGCTAAAAATTAAAAAATATATATTTAAATCATGAAAGTCTATTATTAAGAATGCATATTGCATAAATTAATCCCAAACTAGAATAATATAAATATTAATTACATTGTTGAACAAAAAAAAAAAAAAATAGAAAAGAAAAAGAATTACTCGCTTTAGTTAATTAGATATTAACTTACATGAGATAACATCCTCCATAGTTTAACTTTTCTTTAGCCTAAGAGTATATTTATGAACGCGCATGAAATTAAAAATTGTGAATAAGTAACGACATTTTTGCTTTTGTTTATAAATACTTGTTGCAAGATAAAATCCGGAACGTGTCACCAAAGAAAAAAATTTCCTGTAGAATATATATATATATATATATATATATATATATATATATATACACTAACGGGCATAATTATATAATTATTAGGCCACTCCAGTTTTTTTAAAAGTAATGTTGTATTTCATATTATTTTTAGTATTTATTGCCAAGTGGATAATTCTAAATGAAAATAGAATGGTTCTTTTGTCTTTATTACTTTGCAAATTTTACAAGGCAAAGAAACCAAACATGAACTCGTCCGAATCATCCTAAATTTTCTTCATTCTTTCATTGATGAAACTGCAATATAGGTAATTATCAAATATTTACAAATTCATTTGATGCACATGTTATTGTGCAGTATTAACAAAAGAACTATTCCATTTTCATTTACAGTTATTCACTTGGCAATAAATACAAAAAATAGTATGAAATATATCATTTTTTAAAACACTGGGGTGGCCTAATAATTATGGCCCGTAGTGTATATATCAGTAATAAATACAGGAGAAGATTAGTAAATAATTCCAATGGATCCTAATAATATTAAGTGAAATATTAAAATTGTTCCAACAGAGAACTCGATGTAAATTTAATTTACATGGGAGATATTCATTTATTTAATATGTAAATTCAAATTTTACATTTGGAGAATAGCTATTTCAACAGGTTACAAGAACCCCCTTTGTTCAACCCCAGTCGAACGTAAAGTAAAGGAATACTAGTCTACTTGAAATAAAGGTTAGTAAGGTAAAGAAATGTTGGTTAGCACCTGGCCAAGAAGAAAAGAGAGAGATAATAGGGACACACATTTTTTTAGGAGGGGAGGAAAGCACCTCGTCCAGGAGGCCAAAGGTAGCGGTAGGAATAAACTTAAGGGTGTGTCGTGTCTAAATATAAATTCTAACCGGTCTTAAAAAATTAGGCAAAACATATAACGATTAAATAAATATTTTATTTTTGCTAAAGATCCTCAGGATGTATCCAATCTTAGGATCATTAGCGAAAGCAAAAACTGTATGAAAAAGCCCTCTAGAGTAGCGGCTATAAAGATAAATTAGCCTATTTAGCAAGTAAATTTGAATTACCAAAGACTAAAAGTAAACATAGGAAAAGAAAGATTATGCGGTTCAATCCCACATTCTTCGTGTGGCAGTCTAACCGAGTTAGTCCATAATAATAAGAAGAATATATACTAGCTATTATTATTATGATGTCATTTTTCATCATATTTCGATTTCTGCATTGGTCTCACTACCAACCAAGTCTGCGGGGAGACCTAAGGCAGGTAGTGGCGTGTTGTTATGGCTCCATTTCATGTTTTTCTATCTTCCCTATCATCCCCAGCATTACATAGATAACGTTTTCCTTAGTGTGTGGGCTGTACTTAATAAGACAATTTTTTGTATATCTCTTAAGCTGGGGTTTCCAGGGATTCTTACAATGTGTTGTTTTGTTCCATTTTTTATCATTCCAAGTGCACCTACTATCACTGGCACAACTCTTGTTTTCAATTTCCACATTTTTTCTATTTCAATTATTATTATTATTATTATTATTATTATTATTATTATTTTATAATCATATCGCCTCAATATTAAGTGGATTGATTTTTACAAAATTAATAAGTAAGCACTTTCACAAAAATAACCGTCCAAATAAAATATTTCATAGAAAAACGAAGAAGATTAGCTATTCCTGCACTAGTAATATGTACAACATTATCAGTTCACATAATAACCAAGTTTTAAGAAATTTCTATAAAACCAATACGAAACCCGGTATTGTACCCTCCTACAATTGTAGATCCAAGGAAAATTGCTCTGTTGAAGGCAAGTGTAGATCTACCAATGTGATCTATCAAGCTCCTATATTCCCCAAAGAGAACAAGGAAAATTACAATGTGTACATCGGGATTTTGGTGGGGGTTTGGAAACAAAGATTTTATTCTCATAGGCACAACTTTACTAGCCCTAAACTAAAATTTCATACAGCTCTTTCCCGAAAATATTGGGAACTGATGAAAGAAGGCCTTCGCTAAACCATATGTAGATATTACTGAAGAAGATTATAAAATTATCGTAGCATCTAGAATATTGGTACTTTCCAATAATAATTCTACTTGGGTAAAACGTAACTGTGACAACTTTGATGTCCCTGGGCGTGCATTTGATTCCACTTAAATTGCAGATTTAGCGGGCATTTATATTTTGTACATTCTTAGTAGGATTATTAAACTGGAACAAATTGGATTGTACAGGGGTGATGGGTTTATTATCACACCTAATAGTAATGGCTTTCTGTCGTCTAGAATTCAAAAGAAAATTATAAAAGCTTTTAAATTACTTTGTTTTAAAATAGATTTTATTTCAATTCTTAAAATTTTCTGGAGAAAAATCTCTCTAATAACACTTTCAAGCCATATCATAAAAGTAGTGAGTCTCCTATATATATTAATGTTAGTTCTAACTATCCTAATTAGATGATTAAACAAATTTTCACTACAGTTAACATTAGGATAAGTAAATTTTCCCTCAGTTGCAAAATACTTAATGATAATAGAATCATTTATAATAATGATCTCAAAAAATAGGTTTAAACACGAATTGTTCTAGATTGGAGTAGATAGACTAAACTATCGCCCGGTTCACACTCCACCCACATCTATTGAACAGGTGAAGAGGCTCATCCCTTGTTTCCTGTTTAGGATGCGGTTTCCGGTTTTCTCTTTTCCAATCTTTTCACTCTTTTCCTTATTTTTTATTTTTTTTTTCAATTGGAGTAGATAGACTAAACTATCGCCCGGTTCACACTCCACCCACATCTATTGAACAGGTGAAGAGGCTCATCCCTTGTTTCCTGTTTAGGATGCGGTTTCCGGTTTTCTCTTTTCCAATCTTTTCACTCTTTTCCTTATTTTTTATTTTTTTTTTCAATTGGAGTAGATAGACTAAACTATCGCCCGGTTCACACTCCACCCACATCTATTGAACAGGTGAAGAGGCTCATCCCTTGTTTCCTGTTTAGGATGCGGTTTCCGGTTTTCTCTTTTCCAATCTTTTCACTCTTTTCCTTTATTATTCTTTTTTTTCAATTGGAGTAGATAGACTAAACTATCGCCCGGTTCACACTCCACCCACATCTATTGAACAGGTGAAGAGGCTCATCCCTTGTTTCCTGTTTAGGATGTGGTTTCCGGCCTTCTCTTTTCCATTTTCTTCTTTTTACCCTTACGTAGCCCCCTGCGCATGGGTGATATGATTAAAAAAAAAAAAAAGAATATCGTTGAGGTGGCAGGAAGATACCCAGTGCTGAGTATCTACAGCAGACTAACCTTGCTAATGGATATTAATACAAATAAAACAAACACTATTAAGATATAAAAACAAATAGTAGAAGAGAGGAGAGTGTAAGTCGTTACAGTCGCAGAGAACACAATCCGATAGTAATCATCAATGACTCTTCAAGATCCCAGACTGCTATTAATATTTATTTTTATAGCTACTTCGGTTCACAGAAGTAGCTATAAAATAGCTATAAAAGTAGCTATAACACCTCTCTAGCACTCTCATTCTTGAGAGTGCTAGAGAGGTGTTAGTTGCTCTACAACACCTCCCACATGAAATGTTTTATCCCCTGGACGATATATATTCTTATTTTTGGATCGATCTCGATCGTTCCCTTAGATCTTGTTTTTTGTTTTCCTAAGCGTCTTTGTTGCACATTGCATCGAACATGGGTTCTTCCGTACGCTGCCCAGTAGTGTACTTTGTTTTTATATGATTTACGATCTTCTTTATAATCCTTCTTGGATGTTTTATAAGGAATATCATATGGCCAATTATCTTGTTTATAGAGCGTTCATCCCATAATTCTTTACCGAGTTTGCAATTTTTAAAATAAACTATGTCACCGGGATGTGCGTGGCGGTCCAGTGGATGTCGGTTCGGAACAAGAAATCGGAGAGCCGAGTTCGAATTCCAGTTGATTTCATTGCATTCACTTACGCGCAAATACCCTTGGGAAAGGTATTAATCTGTCTCTTCCTTCCAGTTATGGGTTAAATAACAGGACAAATTGGGTTCTATAGCCTTGGCTGGCAACCAGTCTACCGCAGAAAGTAATGGCAACCTACTGCGGGATAATCTTCTGCCCAGTCAGTCATGTCTCTTTCGAGACATGATCGCCCAAGCGTGTTTCACGTATGGCACTTAACTGACTGACTGATGTCACCGGGATAAAAGCGTTTGCCGTCACTCATAATTGTTTTTTCTTTATTTGCTTTCAGTTTATCGAAAACTGACTTGACCTTCTTTGCAAAAAATAACTCTGCAGGGGACATTCTTGCACTAGCGTTTGCGTTTGGTGTAATACGATAAACAGATAAGAAATTCTGTAGCTCCTCATTTCTTGTTTCTATTCTTTCTGCTTTTCTTATTGCCCTTTTAAAAACGTTCTACCAACCTGTTAGATCTTGGATGGTAGGGCGCAAATGTCACATGAATGACTGTAGGAATTTTGTTAATATTTTCAAATTCCTTTGATGAAAATTACGCCCCGTTGTCCGATACGATCGTATCCGGTACACCAAATCTTGCAAACAACTCGTTATAAATTTTAACATGATTTTTTTTCTCTGTGATTTGCATCTGAATACTTCTGGGAATTGAGAAAAGCTATCCACTACAATAAAGTCGTATATACCTCTTATTGGCTCTGCATAGTCTATGTGTGCTGAGTATATTAATGCAAATAAATAAAACAAGTACTATTAAGATAGGTTTGTCTGGTTTTAGCCATGGGTTAAAATTTATGGGTGCTGATTTTGCTGCTAACTGGCAATTCTTGCAATTTTTGATAAAGTTTTCAACGTCTTTACCCATTCTGTTTCAATACACGAAATTTCGCATAAGCGCTTTCACACGTGAAATACTCAGGTACCCCGTATGGAAACTTCGTAATATTCTTTTTGCTAATACTGCCGGAAAGACTATCCGTACACTGTACAATAGTATGTCTTGACAAATTGAAGAAATATTTTCTTTTTTTTTTCAATAACTCTTCTTTTCATGTTAAGAACTTGTCAAACTTTAATTTACTTCTAATATCATCAAGTGTGATAGTTAATTCTCTCACAGTGTTATACCTAAGGATTTTTTTATTTCTGACTCACCAACCAATGAAGCTATTTCTTTTTTTTCCAGTGGTTCAGTCATTCTCGGAATCAATCTCGATAATCCGTCTGCATGCGCTATCTTTTTAAGGTAAATACTCCATGTTAAAGGAATAGTTAAGTAAGATAGTCGCTGATCTTTGCAGTTTGTTTGCAGTGCACGTTGGAATAGCTTTCTTCGAGCTGAAAATTGTCACCAACTGCCAGTGATCCGTTTGAATATAATTGTGAAACCTTTTAGCAAAACCCATTTGCTAAACCTTCATTTTCGTTTTGGTCATATTTTTGTTCCGTTGGTAGCAGCGACCTTGAGACGTGATAAACAGCTTTTAGTTTCCCATCATTTTTGTTTGTGAAGCAATACGGCCCCGAACCCAATGTTGCTAGCGTCACTTACTACATTTCCTTACTCGGGTCATAAGGCATTAATAATAGATCAGAAATTAGAGCCGTTTTCAATTTCTGAAATGCCTTATCGCATTGTTCAGACTATACTCATTTTTCATCTTTTTTCAACATTTTATTCAAGGGTGCTCGGAGCCTATTTCTGTTAGGAATATAGTAACTATAGTAGTTCGCTAATCCTAAGAATTATTTTATGGATGCAATATATGTAGGTGCTGGCATGTTTTTTTTTATAGCACTTGTTCTGTAGGATCCGGCCTTCTACGTTTGTCATCACTAATTTGACCTAATTAATTTTTGGTAGAAAAAAACTTCCAGATGTCACACTCCGCCCACGTCTATTGTACAGGTGTAGAGGCTCATCCCTTATTCCCTGTTTAGGATGTGGTTTCCGGCTTTCTCTTTTCCAAATCTTTTCACTCCTATGTAGCCCCCTTCACATCAGTGGCGTTACCGTCTTGCTCGGGGTGATATAATTAAAAAAATATTAAACCTTAATCCTTTATCCTTGTAAACACTTCGTTCACGTGCTTCGCATGTTCATTACATTTTATGCTTTTAATTAATACATCGTCAAAATATGCCATAGCGTAATCCAAACCACTTAGCATCGTCTCTAATGCTTCTTGAAAAATTGTGGGTGCTACTTTTACTCCGAACGGTAATCTTTTAAACTTAAACAGACGCTTGTGCATATTTATTGTTAAAATTTTCGCACATTCCTCGTCCATCAGAATTTGTAAATATGCTTCTGACAAGTCTAACCTGAAAAAATTTTACCTCCATTCAGATTTGCAAATATATCTTCAGCTGAAGGTAAAGGGTAATTATGCTGTTTCCGGCATTTATTTAATCCTGTGAAGTAGACTGATTTTATTATTTGTTTTCCTTACGTATACTGCGGGACTCGCCCATTGATTGTAATTTGTTTTTCTCTAACGCCTAATTTTCCTAGACGTTCCAACACTTTGTCTATGTCTTCTAGTACGGCAAATGGTAGCGGTCGCTTAGGTTGAAACACTGGAGTTACCTTTTCTTTTAACTCGAAGTTTTCTTTAAACTTAGAACAAAATCCTAGGCCTTCAGAAAAAATAATGGGAATCTTGCTATTAAATCAAGTTTGAAATTTTCTGTGTAATTAGATGATCCAACAACATTGTTAAAAAATATGTTGATAGAAATATTGAATAAATCAAACTCCTTCATCCAATCAGTACCAAAGAGATTCTGTGTTTGCTGCATGACATAGGCTATTAAGTTTCTCTCTTTTCTAGCAAAACAAATGTTAAAATAATTTTCACCAAGAAATTCAAGTTTTTTGCCTAATATGCCTTTGTCATTTCTTTTCTCTAGATTTGCAAAATTTTAACAATTCGATTTTACGTATCTTTATTAATAATTGTCAGGTCTGACCCTGTGTCACTTTGCATTTTGACTTCCGTGTCATTTAATCGGGCGTTTATGAATTTTCTTTTTTGCTGCGATTTTTTGAGCTATGGTATAACGAACTATATTTGTTGGTTTTCTTTTGATTTTTCTTTTACAAAAAGAAGTGTTATTACCTTTATAACTACAATTGAAGCATTTTTTTATCGTTGAATAGACAATCCTTGTATAGATAAAACCGACCACAACCATAGCATGGATTTATTTTAACTTTTCTATTTTGTGGTTTTACTTTTCTAATATATGATATGTATCATTGTTCAATATTTGTGGTATCTTGTTTTAAGTTTAACGTTCTCTGACATTCTTCAGCCAGTTTTGAAGAGCTGTTCTTGGTCATGTCCTAACTTTGTTAAGAGTCTCGCACGTACGTCTGTTTCGCTTGGTGAAGTTACTCCTTGTAAAAAAATTAAACCCTTGAAAATATTCGTGCTTAATTCATTTAGTCGGAACTTTTAACACTCCTTATTCACTATACTTGCGAACATTGTGGAGTCTTCATCATCGTTTTTTGATAAATTTAAGTAACGCCATCGTGTGTTGAATAAAGAAATATGTTCTCTAAAAATTTCAGGATATCTGGATAGTTTCTTCAAACACAGTTTCTCCAGGTTGTTTTGGTAGAATATAGTTTCTGCATTTTTCGTGTTGTGGATCACCAAACTTAATGGTAAATGAATTTTCTTATTGTCTGTCTAGTTTAAACAATCTTTAACAAATATTTCCTCATACCTGCGATAATAAACATTAAATGTAACTTCGTTTTCAGGGTTATATGTAAACATTCTAATTGATTTAAGCACACCATCCTGTGAAAATGTGTCTGGTTTACTTGGGTTTGTTTCTCTTTTTGAGAAAATTTCGAGAAGTTGCTTTTCTTTTTGTTTTGGGCTAATTCTTATTGTTTAAAAATTGTTTTTGTGCCAATTCTTGTTGTTTAAAAATTTCAAGGAAGGATTTTTAAATTTGCTGTTGTTCTTGATTATTTTGAAATTGTCGTCAAGCTGTTCGTTTTCGTCAGTAAATCTGTACGAATGTTTTTTTTTTGGGCAAAACTGCTGCCCGAGCTTTCGATGCCAAATTTGTTATTATGGATTTGCTTGTTTGAAATCTATGTCGCCAAATCTGTCATATATAGATTTTGTTTGTTGATATTTTCGTCGCCAGTCTATTGTTTCCGGCGTAAGTTTTTTTTCGTCGCACTGGTTTCATCAATCGAAAAACCCATCAACTCCCCCCACAAAAAAAGTCTTTGTCCAACGTTATTATGATAAATAGTGAATTTTCTTCGTCACAAATCTGTTGTATCGCCGAGGACAATACCCAGAAGATATGTGCTGATTATCTACAGCACAATATCCGTGCTAAATGATATGAATACAAATTAGACAAACACCGGAAGACAGAACAAAAATAGTAGAAGAAAGGAGAGGTAAGTTGTTAGAGTCGCGGAGAGCACAGTCCGATAGTAATCGTCAATGACACTCTGAATTAAGCTCAGTTAATGTGGGTAACACCTTGCCCGTAGGATCGGACAAAAATTCTAGTTCCTTTTTTCCCAAACGAGATTCTGCTCTTTGGCGGAGCCCCGTTAGGGTTCCTCTCCGACCGAAGACAGAGAGTCCGACAAAGTGAATGACTGAAGCACGCAGACGATTCTCTCAGAATGTCAATGGCACTCTAATTTGGGCAGAAACCCGAAGTAGATGCGGCACAAGGTCAATTAACATGGGTAAAACGGAACCCGTAAGCTATGACAAAAATTCTTATCTGCTTTTCTTCAGAGGAGACCCTACTCTTCAACTGAGCTCCGTCTGGATTCCTCTCTGCCCGAGAGTAGAGAGTCCGACAAAGTGATCGACTGACTCACAAATCCAGTCTCTTCAGACTGTCAATGACGCTCCGAATTGCCGACTGTTGTTAGTCTTTATTCTTATAGCTACCTCGATCTACAGACCATTCTATTCTAGAAAGCACCAGAAGAGTGTTACCTGCTCGACAACAAAAGCTTCCTATGTTTTTTTAATATTCTGAGTAAATTTCTTTTCAACGGTCTGAATGAGACAATGTAATATTGTTTGTCGAAATAAATCATTTAACTATGTGTTGAGTTTTCCTTTCGATATTATATATATATATACACACACACACACACACACACACACACACACACACACACACACATATATATATATATATACACACACACATATGTACACACACACACCCACACACACACACATATATATATATATATATATATATATATATATATATATATAAACATTGCGAATTACGTTTATTATAGCATGTTCGATGTGTCTACCAGAGAACGCATTTTCTTTACCTGGATTACACACACACACACACACACACACACACACACGTATATATATATATATATATATATATATATATATATAAGACAACAGGAAAACTAATCTTAGCCGACGCGTTTCATCCTCTGATGATAGAATAGCAAACTATTTGAATTACGGCATTAATAATAAATACATTAATATTTTAAAATATACATGCGTACACATCTATATCAGGATGTAACGATAAATGACTGTTCAAAATTCTTGATCCAATCTTTTAAAAAAAATTCCCATCTCTTGTTCCCTCTGTCTGACCTGTTAATATCAGGTTCTCCAAGCCCTCCTTCTTCATTGCATGCCCCAGAAACTTCAGATGTCTCTTCTTGATGCTCAGTATTAATTTTCTTTTCGTTTTCACTCTTTCCAAAACTTCATCATTGCTCACATGCTCGATCCATGATATCCGCAGCATCTTTCTGTACAACCACGTTTCAGATGCCTCAAGTTTATCAGATTTTAATCAACCAAGGCATTCAATAGATCATGTCTGATAACAGATCGTGGTTTATTTTGAAGACTATTATCTGCCAAAATAAAAATCCCGAAACAATATCTGTGTAGTTCGAATTTTAACAATACCAATTCGAAAGGCAGCCTTGATATTCCAAAATGTTTCAGAGACAGAATGAGCCAGTTTGTTCACATACTGTAAGATTACTCGACATTGTTTCATTGGGCTTATAAGTCACAATATATTCAAAGAAAAATTACCTGGAAAGAAAAAGTGTCAGAAATAAGTCAATTATTTTTTATATACTAAAGAGGTTACTTCGTTAGGCAACAGAATCAACAGGCAAGCCAAAAATAGGTCATTTCATGTACAATAACCTAATATATGTATAAAGTCTTCAATTGTAATCATGTTTACGCACTTATAAATACTGGGATGTGCGTTGTGGTACAGTGGATATCGGCTCGGAACGAGAAACCGGGGAGCCGAGTTCGAATTCGAATTCCAATTGAATCCATTGTATTACGCGCAAATATCCTTGGGAAAGGTATTAATCCGTCTCTTCTTTCCAGTTATGGGTTAAATAGCAGAACAGATTGGGTTCTATAGCCTTGGTCGGCAACCAGTCTACCGCAGAAAACAATGGCAACCTACTGCGGGATAATCTTCTACCCAGTCAGTAATGTCTCTTTCGAGACATGATCGCCCAAGCGTGTATCACGTATGGCACTTAACTGACTGAAATACTTATGAAGCATCCGAATCATGCTTATTTAAATGTTATTCATTCTTTCTTACACACAGACATGATATTTATTTACTCTGATATAATACGTCTATAATTTATACTCTTTTATTCAACTGTGACAAACAATATAATGACATTTCAGCTGAACTAGTTTATTTGAGTAAAATGTTTTTACGTAACGACGAAAATTCGAATTTTTACTTTTAGTTTTTCTTGCCAACAAAAGATCTCGTATTAAAAACTTCTATATTTTCCATTCGAACATAAGTTCTTTCATTGAGTTAAAACTAAAAATTGGATCAAAACAGCCTTGCACCAAGAAATAGAGTTATCGAGATTTTTATTTTTATATCGATATTTTTTTAATATTTTTTATCGGGATTTTTAATCTTTATATTTTTTAATTTTATATTTTATATTTTAAATTTTTTATTTTCATATCGATATTTATATTTTTGGTGTGCATTTTTCCTCCCAGTGACAATCTACTGACGAAGACGGGGCGCGAGAGGGTCATCAGATATTGGAGAAATTGCCAAAAATATGCCCCAACATATGGCTTTAACATTTTTCAGTTTTTATCTAAGAAATTATTCTCGATAGAATTCTGCCCAGATTTGAGTCATCAATTTCTTACAAATTGTTGCAATCAGTTTTAATAAATCAATAATCGAATTGTTTACCTTTAATAACGCGCAAGGTGTATTGGGTTGTCTGGAAAGTGCATGCTGATTTTTAGTCGTTCATATTCAAACATTTTAGAACACGTCAAAATTTATCGACAGATGTAATATGCTTACATTTCCGATTAGAGCACATTTCAAACTATCTCACGAAGGAAAAAGATTAAAATGAATTAATTCTTGTCAGCTTTTGCATCCATATGAAAATGGAAGATTATAAGGTCAATTTTAGGCACTTGATATTTTTTCATTACCGTAAATGTAGAAATGCCTCGTAGCAACAAAAAAGATATGTGCTGTGTACAGTCAAAGATCTTTAGCTAAAAAAAAAAACTGTACGGAACTAGTTTGCTAAATATAGAGTTGGCGAGTGTAAACTTATTGATGAAGAACGCTCGAGAAGATCTCCAACTACAGATGGAGACTAAATCAAGTCATTCATTGAGAATAACCCGCATAAGACAACGCGGAAATTGTCAAAAACACGATATTTATCAAAATCCATCACCCACGAGGACTTAGTGGAGTTCTTAGTGGACCTTGGATACTCAAATCGCTACGATGTTTGGGCACCACATGATCTGAGTGAAAAGAATCTTTTAGATCACATTTCTATCTGTGATTTGCTGTATTTGCATTATTCGGACTATTGTCCTTATGTTTGTTGCCATTTCTACGACGCTTCGGCCGTTGTACGCCTCCGGCCTTCTTCAGGTGCCAGAAATTTTGAACCGAATCCTTTATTACGATCACTGGAGTATATCATCCTCATTCCTTGCGTAAAGCCTTGATTGAAACTCATGAGTTATCTCCCTCTAACCCTGTAAGTTACTTATTCACCACTGCTGTAGCCTGGTATTGAACTCACAACAAGTCACAAACTAAATAACGTCTATAGCCAGTGGGCCATGTGTCCTTAAAGACACATGGCCCAGTGGATATAGACGTTAGTTAGTTTCACTGGATATAGACGTGGTAAATACTATCTCATCTCAGAAATATAGACAAATACTGTGATTTGCTGTATAAACGAAATGAAAATGTACATATTTTGAAAGAAATTGTGACGGGGGATGAGAAATGGATAGTTTATAACAATGTTCAGTGAAAATGTCCTGCTGTGAGATTGGAACTATCATTCATGAAAATAGATTCATTTATCAATAATAATAATAAAACCAAATAAGAATAAATCAACAGGAAAACAATAATGTTGGTTCTACGTGTAGGCCTGACTTAGGCGTGCAATAGATACAGCATTCCATATGAGTCTATAAACACACGGATATATATATATATATACATATATATATATATATATATATATATATATATATATATATATATATATATTAGAACATGTACAATTTTTTGTATCCACTACAAATTTTGTTTCGACATTGAAATTACAATGTCTCATCAGGTGGTGTGGAAAAGAAAGGAAAGCCTCTTTTCTTATATTTGACGAGTTGTGTGTAGGATGTTGGTGGGGGTTAGCGATAAATCTACAATTTACTATCTTGTAAATTGTCCATTAGAATCTTGAAAGAAGTGGGGTGGGTAGGGAATATAGTTGATTAATGAAAGTGTCGGGAATTTTGTAGACAGATTTAACATTCGAGGGTTGCTTCATGGCTATGCCTTATTTTTTTTGGTTTATTAGAGGGGGGAGAAAAAGTAAGTGTAAAGTTTTATCAACAACAAACAGTAGACAAAAATATAACGGATAATTTTGATTTATCTATGAGAGCCCTGGATTCTGCAGAATCTTCGAATCTAGTCGGATTATTTCTATTGTACAATCTCACAGCGTATAAAGAAATTGACACTAACAGTATAGGACTCTATAGAGATGACGGACTCATGATAATAAATAAATCTACTGGAGGTAAGGTTGATAAAACTAGAAAATTAATTCATAATGTCTTTAAATCCGTTGGTCTTAACGTAGTAATAAACACTATTATCAAGCAAGTTGACTTCCTAGACATAACATTAGATTTTCCAGCCTTACATGAAAAATAATGCTAACCCAATCAATATAAACCCCAATTATAATCACCCACCATCCATTATCAAGCATAGCCCATCATCAGTGGAACGCCGAATTAACACACAGATAAAGAAATATTTGATAAACACAAAGTAATCTACGATAAAATTCTTAAAGACAGCGGATATCAATCATCCAAAATTAACTTTGTAGAAAAATTCAGGAGCTCAAAAAGAAAAAATAGAAACAGGAAAATCATATGGTATAACCCTCCTTTTAATCAGTTAGTAAACTTTAAACTGGCACATAATTTTCTTAAACTAATAGATAATCATTTTCGCAAAAATAACCCTCGAAGCAAAATCTTCAATAAAAATACAATAAAACTAAGTTATAGCTGCTCCAACAATCTAGAAAAAATAATTAAAGTACATAACATTAAAATATTAAAAGCACACAACAAAAATAACTCCAACACTAATACCGGTCTGCCACATAATAACAGCCTTTGTAACTGTAGAAATCCAAACCAATGCTCCAGTCCAAATAAATGTTTAACGAAATCCGTGATATATGTGTGTTCAATATCATCCACGGAAAATCCCAAAGATGAAAAAATGTATATCGGAAACACCATGAACGTATTTAAAAAGCGCCTTTACAATCACCTCTCATCATTCAATAACAAAGAAAAACAAAACATGGCGTCTCTTTCCAAACACTTTTAGAAGTTAAAAAACGGAAATAAAACACCAAAATTTAAATGGAAAATCCTCAAACAAGCAAGAACATCTAAATCAATAAAGTAACCATTATTTCCTTTGTCTTCAAGAAAAAATTGAAATCTTTAAATACATGAATAGCAACAAACTTTTAAACCAGAGGCATGAAACCACAGTAAACTGCAAACACATTAAAGAACAAACCTTACAATCATGCTAAAAATGCTACAAAAGCCAAAGCTTAGACCCCTCAGAGACGAAAAACCTTTATAGTATTAACAACACTCTTACATCAAATTCTACCTATTACACACCACACACTGTGATCTAATTTAAAGTTTTATAGAAAAAAATCGATTTCCTGAATTCAAAACTATGGTTAAATATACAAAATTGGAATAATTATAAAAACTGTGATCTAATTTAGATTAATTACAAAAACTGGGATCTAATTTAAAGTTTTATAGAAAAAGTGATTTCCTAAATTCAAAATTAAGGTTAAATATACGAAATTAGATTCATTATAAAAACTGTTTAAATAATAAAATATTCTATAGTTGTGCAAATAACCATTAAAGATAGGTGCAATCCTATCCATCCCCACCCTTTACGCTTCCTTTCTCTCCCCCTCTAAAAGCCTCGCCCCCCAAAAAATAAGGCCTAGCCATGAAGCCATAAACCTACACCCAACCCTCTAATGTTAAATCTGTCTACAAAATTTCCGACACATTCATTAATCAACTCTATTTCCTACACATCCCTTTTTCAAAATTCTAATGGACAATTTACAAAACTTATCCTTTTATTACTAACCCCATCTACACCCCACACACAACTCGCCAAATATAAAAAAAGAGGCTTTCCATTCTTTTCCACACCACCTGATGAGACATTGTAATTTCAATGTCGAAACAGAATGTACTATTTGTAGCTGATATAAAAAAAGATTGTACATGTTCTAAAATATAATTTATAATAAATATACACAGCTCTATATGATATATCGAGCACTGTTTTAAATTAATGTTTTAGACGTTGTAATTTTTTCTTCTTTCCTTATTCACTCATATATATATATATATATATATACCGTACTGATGAGCTGTGATACAGCAAAACAGATCTGTCTGCGGATGACTATTTACGCTCTCACACCCTGATTGAGCACTCTGGAGGAATGGTAGTCTTTGAAAAACAGTAGCTACTCTGGCATGTACGCATCGCTCATTCAGAAATGAATTAGAATACTCTGGCTATTGGGTGTGTATAATGATAATATACACACTAACAAAGTCTGCCTTCTTCTACCGAGCGCCCATAGCCCACAGATAGAATCGCCGACTGACGCCAATTCGGTCGGGTTTCAATTCTGGGTTAAAAGTAATCGGAGTCTAACCGTACTGATGAGCTGTGATACAGCGAAACAGATCTGTCTGCGGATAACTATATATATAATACCGGCAATAATTATTAGGCCGCTCCTGTGTCTAAAAAAATGATGTATTTCATACTATTTTTTAGTATTTATTGCCAAGTAAATAATTGTAAATGAAAATAGAATGGTTCTTTTGTTAATACTACACAATAACATGTGCATCAAATGAATTTGTAAATATTTGATAATTACTTATATTGCAGTTTCAATAATTAAAGAATGAAGAAAATTTAGGGTGATTCAGACGAGTTTATCTTTGTTTCGTTGCCTTGTAAAATTTTGCAAAGTAATAATAGCAAAAGAGCCATTCTATTTTTATTTAGAATTATCCACTTATTAATAAATATTAAAATTGTATGAAACACATAATTTCTTTTAAAAAACAGGGGTGGTCTAATAATTATGGCCAGTAGTGTATATATATATATATATATATATGATGACTGCCCCAGAGGAAGCTTCCCCAAGCACCTTAAATTGCAAAACATCAACTTTAAAACTCGTTATCTTTTAAAAAGCCTCGCCAGTGCAAAACCTTCATATGTATATCGTGCATGGCCAAAAACCCGTCAGCTGTATACAACTGCTTCTTAAAATCAATAGGGAAAATATTTTAAATGAGTGGAACTTGCTTTCATCAAGATGGATTCAGTCGATATAACTCTTTATGTGGGAGCGCAATAGAGAGATGTAACCGTACGTTCTATTGTAACAGTTCCAGTCTGATGCGTATCTCAACTGTATATGGTAAGAGATGCAACGATGGGACACATGTCATCAGACGACTCCCAGACATTGCTTCTTCTTCTTCTTCTTCTTCTTCTTCTTCTATGTGCCCTGTCCCTTCAGGACGTAGGCGATCATGGATCTCCACATCTCCCTATCCCTTGTGGCTCTTAGTATGTTTGCTCCTGTTACTCCTGGCAACCTCCGTTCCGTCATCCACCTGATCAGACCCTGCAAATATGTTATCCGCTGCCTTCCTCTGTCTCTCCTTCCTTCTATCTGTCCAGTCAGTATCAGGTTCTCCAGGCTCTCCTTCCTCATTGCATGTCCCAGGAACTTCAGTTGTCTCTTCCTGATGCTCAGCATCAATTTCCTTTTTGTTGCCATTCTTTCTAACACCTCGTCGTTGCTTGTATGCTCAGTCCACGATATCCGTAGCATCCTTCTGTAGAACCACATTTCGGCCGCTTCTAGTTTTGTCCTCATTTTCGATGATATTGTCCAGCATTCACAGCCGTATTGAAGAACTGACATCACGTAGCAGTCTAGAACTCTTTTCTTTGTTTCTATTGAGATCTTCCTGTGTGTTAGTATTTTGCTCATCTTCTGGAACGCGTCCTTTGCCATGCCAATTCGCCTTCGGATCTCAGTGTCGCACTTTCCATCTCCTGTTAGAACACTTCCCAGGTACTTAAATTCTTGGACTTGTTTGATTCTGTTATCCCCCACCTGTATTTGGCATTTTGGGTTGTATTTTTTGCTGATGACCATGCACTCAGTTTTCTTAAAGTTTATTTGTAGTCCCTTCTTGTCACTCTCCACTGCTACTTTCTGTATGAGAACTTGCAGTTTCCTTTCCGTGTCCGCAATCAGTACTGTATCGTCCGCGTATCTTATGTTGTTCAGGTTGTGGCCTCCAATAACAAATCCTGGTGTGTCATCTAGGGTCCTCATACATCTCTAATAAAGAAACTGTTTCCCTGCTTAGTCGACCTTACAGCAGCATATGACTACATCAATAGAGATTTCCTCTACTCAGCCATTAGTAAACGTCTTTCTAATCCACCCGTCAAATAGAAAAACTGTATCCATCTACAGGTTCTTACATATCTAGCAAGGATCCCAATAGAGAAACATTTTCAAAGCTCATCAGATATACGACAAGGAGGAAATGAGAGTCCTAGTCTATTCAATATTTTTCGAGATAATGTCCTTCGTATTTACAAACACTGATATGATGAGATAGACATTGACCATTCCATACCGCATTCGAAAATGATGCTACCAATAGAAAACAACAATCCTGCTTTTCCTCCCAAAGCCAATGTACTGACGATGCCGGGTGGGGGATATAAGTGTTCATCTTTAGAACAGAATGAGGCTCCTCTAAAAAATGTTCCAAGAAATGGGACTCAAAATATACCTTTTCAAAACAGAAACAATGATCTGGAATTGGGATGAAAGCAGTGATGGCTCCACTAACTTGAATCCATCCTAAAAATTCAGGAAGTGGAATTAGTAAATACTAAGGATTTCAAACACCTCAACATATGGATCAGATATAATAAATTAAGTATAGAAGAAAAAGAGACGAAATATAGAATTGACACCGCAAATTGCTACGAAACCAAAACATCTACCTGAGAACTCGTGACATACTCTTAAATAGCCTCATCAGATCGAGGCTTTCATGTGGATGCCACGCATAGCACCAAACCCATTCAGTTATATCTAAACTGTTAGCTGTATACGACCGCTTCCTAAGATAAAAATGGCTTTGAGCGACTAAAGCCTAAGAGTCTTAGTAAAGATCCTCCTACTTTGAACATTGTTGAATGACACTACAGAATCACAAAGAACTGTATCAAATAACAGAAATCACTTCAAGAACTTTCAACAGCAGTAATAACTAAAATGGATAGCACATGTAACTTGAACAGAAACTAATGACATAATCAAAATCTTAACATTCCACACTGCATCAAATGTAATGTTCGGATGGAAACCGCCATCAATACTCTAAGGGGCAATAGTAGTTACTGTTACTTAAGAAACCTGTTTTCCTAAAAAACATTTTTAGTGAAATATTTTATAAACTTCAATCGAAAGCAGTACTGGCTGCTCGGTTAATGAACACCAAATGTTCCTTTATAGGGAAACGACTAATATTATCAATACTATTATTATCAATATTACACATGGATGTAAATGAAAAGCCAAATATGACGCCAACGTGTGTTCAGGAGAATGATTCGTGTGTACGTCTAGTAGAAAATTAAAATTAAAACAGTGAATAACATTTTATCCGAAAACTGATTTCACCGATGCAGAGATATCATTGTCAGCCAATATCTTGTTAAATGGAAAAATTAGCTGACTTGTCCCTAAAATGGTTTCAGACATTTATTTTTGCATATATCTTTTTTTTAATCATAACACACCAAACAAGACGGGACTGCTACTAGTAAGCAGAGGGATACAGTGAGAGAAAAGACTGGGTGCAGGGGGAAGTGAAGAATGATAAAAGATGAACAGGACTCAAGAAGGTAGACGACGGCCATTGACGTTGTATCTAAAATTTTGGAGATTGTAGCAAACAGGGAATCAAGTTTAGTTCCACAAGAGGGACGTGCAAGAAAAGAACTGTTGGATTAGAAAAAGCAGTTTAATTATTTCAACGGTAAAAAATGCCAGTTCAGTCAATCTCGTCGCGCGCTTAAGTTCATGTGGTCGGGGCACCGGAGTAAAAAGGTCGTCAGAGCAGTTGCCATGAAAACATTTGTAGAAAATACAACCGGAAGCCGCGTCACGTCGGTGTGAAACTGAAGACGAGCTGCTAAGTCAGAATCATTCTTTGGATTTTGTCAATAACCTCGAGCAGAAGTAGCCGACCGGATATGGCAACAACACGGAAGAAACGTACAAGATGGATTTTGACGATTTTATAAACATACAAAAAGGCAATTTCTCAAAATTTCATAAAATTAAATCCGTAGAAGCTAACAGGTGTAAAATAAATATATATACAAAGATTTTCTAAAAAAGAAACATATAAGAAATAATTTCTTTAATTTCTGTAAGTTCAGAGAGTTGTAATTAAAATCCGACAGTTATTTGATTTTTGTAAGAATTTCTAAATCAATGGATTTTAACGCTAAAAGACGCTCAAATTTCCCGTACAAATTTAATGTTGGCTTCAGAAAAATAAGTTTATAACCAAGATTTTAAATGTGCTAAAAATGATTTTTAAATATACCTTACTGCTTTATATGGTGAGAGCAATGTACTGACTCGGTCTCAAGTTCCGTAGATGTCAATGTTGAGTAGAGAGCCACAGCTTTCATATCCGTAGACAGCAGTGAGCTGTATGGGACAATAGATCACAAGACCCGTAGACTCCACTGAAGAGAATAGATCCAGTTCTCATGTCTGGAAGATTCGACTGGTGAGTTTGACGCCGAGTTCATATCTCCAGTAGATTACATCGAAGAGTATGGCATCACAGATCTGAATTTCCTTAATACAGAGAAGTATGGGATCACATGTCACAAGGCCCATACACTCCACTGAGAAATATAGAATCATAGCTCTCAAGTTCCGTAAAATTCACTAAGGATTATGGAACTACAGATCTCAAGTCCTGTAGAATCTACTTAAACTATGGGGCCACAGATCTCAACTCATGTAGAATCCATTTAGGAGTATGAGGCCAAAGATATCCAGTCCACTAGACTCCATTTATGAACAGGGGCTAGAGATCCCAATTCATGTATACTTCAGTTAGGAGTATAAGACCGCAGATTTGAAATGCCGTAGACTTCACTGAGGAGGATAGGGCCAAGATCTCAATCCCGTAGACTCCATTTAGGAGTATGGTTTGCAGATCTCAAGACATCCAGACTCCATTTAAGAGTTTGGGGCCACAGACTTTCAGTTCAGTAAATTCTCCACTTAAGAATATGGGCCACAAATCTCAATTCATATAGACTTCGTTGAGGAGTACGTGGCTGCAGTTTTTAATTCGCTAGGTCTTGCTACTTTGATTTCTGTAGCAAGCAGGTTTTATTACGGAATTGAGTTTCTAACTCCAGTTTTGAATTCGGAGGTTACTTTTCACAAACCTGGCTGCCAACCATGGCTAGCGATCCCAGTATGATGCAGGATGAAGGAATGGATTCATAACTTCTAGAGGTGTAATTGCGTGAAAGTGAATGCGACGAAGTGTACTGGAATTCGAACTCGTATCGTCGATTTCTTGCTCCGAGCCGCTTACCATTACACTACTCGCAAACTCAGTTATCGGCCTGTCTGTTATCTGATATCTCGTCTCGAATCCAATAATCCCTTAGGATAGTAGCTGTGTTACATGTATTGTGATTGTGTGTCTAGGGCAAGACTGCTCGATGTAGCCTATCTTCTGGCTGGTTGCAAAATAGTTTTTTTCTTTTAGATTGATGCCAAGATAGCCTAGTTAGACCTCAGCTTTGCGGGGAAATTTATAGTTTTGCGATTGTGAACACAACGAACTCACTCAACGGTAATTCGAGCACGTTTTGATCTTTCCGAGATGATAAACACTTTTATCTTCTATGTGCCCTGTCTCTTCAGGACGTAGGCGATCACGGCTTTCCACGTTTCCCTATCCCTGGTGGCTCTGAGCACGCCTTCTCCTGTGACATCATGCAACCCTCGCTCCGTCATCCACCTGATTAGGTTCTTCAAATATGTTATCCGTTGCTTTCCTCCGTCTCTTTTTCCCTCTATCTGGCCTGTAAGTATCAGGTTCTCCAAGCCCTCCTTCTTCACTGCATGTCCCAGAAACTTCAGCTGTCTCTTCCTGATGCTCAGTATTAATTTCCTTTTTGTTTCCATCATTTCTAAGACCTCTTCATTGCTCACATGCTCGATCCATGATAGTCGCAGCATCCTTCTGTAGAACAACATTTCAGTGTTTCAAGTTTTTCCTTCATCTTTGATGATATTGTCCAGCATTCACTGCCATATTGAATGACGGACAGCACGTAGCAATCCAGTACTCTCTTCATTGTTTTTAGCGAAATTGTCCTGTTTCTTAATACCTTACTTAACTTCTGGAATTCTTCCTTCGTCATGCCAATTCGCCTTCGGATCTCTGTGTCGCACTTTCCGTCTTCTGTTATAAAACTTCCCAGGTATTTAAATTTTTGTACCTGCTTGATTCGAGTATCCCCGACCTGTATTTGGCATATTGGGTTGCCCTCTTTATTGATGACCATACATCCGTTTTTTTGCAGTTTATTTCTAGTCCTTTCTTGTTACTTTCTTCAGCTACCTTCTGTAGGAGGTCTTGTAGTTTCCTTTTTGTGTCTGTTATCAGCACTGTATCATCTGCGTATCTTAGGTTGTTTAAATTGTGGCCTCCGATTACGAATCCAGGCATAACTTCTAGGGTCCTCAAAATAATCTCGCTGTACAAGTTGAACAGATCCGGTGAAAAGACACATCCTTGTCTTACGCCCCTTTCTATCTTTGTATATCTGCTGAATTCATTACCTGTCCGTATGCAAGCGGTTTGCTGCTAGTAAAGATTCTTGATTACTCTCAAGTCTTTCCCAAATATGTCCAGGCTGCCAAGCACCTCCATCAATTCTTTGTGACGTATTTTCTCAAACGCCTTCGCATAATCAATAAAGCACAGGTATAAGTTCTGCTTCATTTGTATTACCCTTTCAGAGATCATCCTAATCATAAATATGGCATTCCTTGTTCCTGTGTCTTTAACGAAACCACACTGTTCTTGTCCTATCTCTGGCCTGATTTTACTTCTCGCTCTATTCATCATGATTCGGACGATCAGTTTTGTTATATGGCTCATTAAACTGATGGTTCTGTGGAGTTCACACTTATTTGCTCTTGGCTTCTTAGGTAGTGCTATGAAGATAACCTTGCTGAGGTCATCTGGTATAACCCCACTATTATAAATTTCATTTATTATTTCAGTAATTTTTTCTATACAAAATTCTTCCAGGGCTATCAGCAGCTCTATGACTATGCAGTCTGGTCCAGCTGCTTTGTTTCTATTCAGTTTGGCTACTGCAGATTCCACTTTAATATTTCCGGTCCGTCCTCATCTTTGTGTATTGCTCTCTCTTGTCGTGGAAAAGATCTTTGATATATTCTTCCCATCGTTGGAGTATTTCCTCTTTCTCCAAAATGATTGTTCCATCCTTAGATTTTAGACATCCTGTTGAAGAGCAGGTTTTTTGTCCTGTCAGTTATTTTATATCCTTATGCATGTTTGCTTTATTATTCCTGCTCAATCTCTCTACTTCTGCACATTTGTCATTGAGCCATTCCTCTTTAGCCGGTCTATATTTTCTTATTTCCTTGTGTAGTTCCCTGTACTCCATTCCATGTCTTGATATCATTTTCTACCTCCTTTGCATCATGTCCAGAATCTCTTCAGTCATCCACTCGTTTTTCTTTCTGCGCCTGATTTCCTTTGGGGAAATGTTGTTTGCTGATGTCACTACTGATTCCTTTAGCGCGTCCCATTTCGAGGGTCCTTTTCCAATTTGTTCTTCGTAAAAACTCTATACTGCCCATAAATGAATTAACAGATTGATAAAAATAAAGAACCTGATTTCCGTATTATAATATATATTGCTTCTTATACAAAGTGTACAATACAATGCTTCGGTTTCCTAGGGACTGTAACGTATATTGGTCAACAGATGAAACTAGACCTCAATGTCAAAGAACAGAAAAATGAAATGATTGATTATTCTGAAGTGTGAACATTTAAAAGCTCGACTGCGTTACTTTGCCATTGAAAGAATATGTCATGTCTTTTCTTCATAGTCCATTTAAGGCCGTCCTTTCTTTTGTCACAGTTTTCTGACGAGCAGTGTTAACATTAATAACGGCTTTTCCCATTATCGACAAACCGTATGACAATCGGTTCACTCGAGGCTAGATCTCTTCTTTACTTTTCTTTATGATTTTATTGTTTCAAGCAAGGTTCACACGCTCCATTAAGATCACTTTACTGTCCCTTACTACCATTGACGCAAAAATAAAAATAACACGGACATCTCACTTTAACAGTTATATGTATCAAAAAATATCTTGAAATACTAAAGAATAAATTTATTCAATAAAATCGCCATTGGCTTTGTCTACGGCCTTCAGACGACTTCGGAATCTCCCGAATCTCTTCTGGATGGTCTCCTTGTTTAAGTTGAATGTTGCTCTAATCCTTGGCTTCAGTTTAATTTTGGTGTTACAAAGAGTTCTGTCTGTCTCTTGTTCAACTGTACCCCACCCATAATAATTAAGAGAGTTGCAGTCTAGTGGCCAGACTGATGTGGTCGTAGAAATTATTTACGTTCTCCTGTTGCCAGATATACTCTTGATTCAGGGCAACTCCTCAGTAGATTGATGTATGTTGAATCTAGGGTCTCACCTTCGTTATCACTATGAGACTTATCCAACGCTTTTCTCTTCGCTGTCCTGACACTATTTACATTATTCAGACGATTGTCCTTATCTTTGTTGTCATTTTTACAACATTTCGGCATATATCATTCTCATTCCTTGTGCGAAACCACTCTTGGTAGTCACGAGTTATCTCCCTTTGACCTAACTAAGTTACGTAGCCTGGTATTGAACTCACAACTATTTGGGTCAAGTCACTGGAACTAACCAACGTCTCATATATATATATATATATATATATATATATATATTAACGAAGATTAATGAAACTTGTTATAAACAACCGACAATTTGAAATGATTTGTCTGAACATTATTCTTGATTGATACTCGTATTTAAGTAGATATTATGTTTATAATATAACAGACAATCTCACCTACCTCCCATTACCATGGACCAGGCTTGCCTCCCAGAGAGTAAAACACTACGCTTCCTTGGTCTCACACTTTCAGCGGACCTCACATGGAATGAATATATCGAATCTATTGCTAAATCCTCTGCTATGAAAGTCGGTTCTCTGTGTAGGACCCGGGAGTTTTTTCCGTCTAAATCTATCCTGCACATATATAAATCTACCATCCGCCCGTGCATTGAATACCGCTGCCATATCTGGTCGGGAGCCCCTGCTATTCTCCTCGGGATTCTTGATAAGGTTCAGAGGAGGGTCTGTAATGTGATAGATACCGACTTGGGAGACAGCCTGCAGTCTCTCTCCCACCGGCGCGACGTGGCTTCCCTGTGACTCTTCTATAAATACTTTCACGGCTTCTGCTCCGATGAACTTAGATCACTGGTGCCCCCTAAATACGAATTTGAACGAGATACTAGATTAGCAACTAGATCCCACCCTTTTACAGTGAAACAGATAAAATGCAACAGCAATTTCTACTCCAACAGTTTCTTTCCTCGCACTTCCCGACTGTGGAATTCTCTTCCACACGATTGCTTCCCCGACGGATACAATCTCCAGGAGTTTACATGTAAGGTCAATAGACACCTCCTAACACACTAACCTGCTCCCATTCTATCAAACACTCTTCCGATCTGCCCAACCCTCATCCTCGGTATCCTTACTCATCTGTCACCTTCCTCCTGACATTCCCTATGTTTAACCACTCCTTCTCTTTACCTTCCCCTGTGTAGCCCCATGCGCAATAGTGGCAGTGGAATGCCTTGCTTGGGGTGAGATGATTACAAAAAAAAAAAAGAAAAAAGTATTATATATTCACTTCTACTGGCCTGCTGATTATTTACAAGAATTTTTGTTTACATTTGTTGACATTACGATACATTTCAGAGCAAATATGTTTATTACGATGAATTCCAAAACTGTGTTATAGGCTTAATTTGAATTCGTTTAGCCTGATCGTCATTAGTGGTCGAGAGGTCTAAGACGCGCAAAGTTAACTTGGTGGCCTCCCTTATCTGGATAGGGGTCGCAGGTTCGAATTCAGCCGAATGACACACATTTCGCAACAAACATTTATCGTAAATAATCAGGTCGGTAGAAATAAATATATAATACTGTTTGATTATAAACAGAATATCTATTTAAATACGAGTATCGACCAAAAATAATGTTCAAACAAACCGTTCCAAATATATATATATGTACGCTCATTTTATCCTCTTTACTACCAGTTATGGAAGCTCTTATCGCGTGTTTGGTCTGTAACAGTGGCTTAATATATATCCTCTTTCTTATAATAAAGAGCATGATATATATATATATATATAGATTGTTTAATTACTTAGTTTTTGGTCATAATAAAATTAGACCAGTGCACATTTGTATTAAAATTGTTCAATACAATTATATTGTAGAACTTTTGAATATTTTCCATTTGTAAACAAGTTATTATGCGACCCTGGTTTCTACCATATGTGGTGTTTTCAGGCGATTTTCAATAACTGATTTTACCGTTTACAATTTTTTTTACGAACGCTTACGTAACAGTGTATTTTTGAACGCTCCCGTGGTAGGGAAGTTTTGGACAGCTCAATTCTGACATCTTTTGATTGTAATACGCGAAAGATTATCCGTGAGTATGAACGGATATTATTCAAAATAAGCAAACATATTGCTTGCAATGTATTTAATCTGACACACACACACACACACACACACACACGCATATATATATATATATATATATATATATATATATATATAGTCATCCACAGACAGATCTGTTTCGCTGTATCACAGCTCATCAGTACGGTTAGACTCCAATTGCTTTTTAACCCAGGATTGAAACCCGACTGAATTGGCGTCAGTCGGCGATTCTACCTCTGAGCTCTGGGCGTTCGGTAGAGTAAGGCAGACTTTTAGCGTGTATATTATCATTATACACGCCCAATAGCCAGAGTGCTCTAATTCATTATTGAGTGAGCGATGCGTACATGCCAGAGTAGCTACTGTTTTTCAAAGTCTCCATTTCTTACAGAGTGCTCAATCAGAGTGTGAGAGCGTAAATATATATTCCTTCCTGTCACACAGTCTGGGCCGATACCCTCTGATGAAACAGTTCTTGCCGTCATTTTTGATGCCACGGGCTTACTAGTTACTGAATACTGAGTGAACATTATTTGTGACATCGTACAAAACTAAGATAAGTTTTGTAAAGGAACTGAATACATTTTACTACTTTTAGTTGCTTTCTTTTCGATCGGTCAGACTAAGAGCAAAGCCTACGCTTTTCTCTTCATTCATCTGCCTACTATCCGACTATACTTGATTGCAATACATTGCTAAATGGAGAAAAAATAGTAAGTGTGGAGAAGGAAAGGAATTCTATGAATTATTTTGTGTCCTGGTAATATGTTTTAAAACAATAAAAAAAAAATATTAAACCTTTTTTTTTTTTTGACATTTCCTTTACGCTGGCATATCAAAATTTTTCGTAGAATAAATGAATGGAGACTAAATAAATAAGGGACCAAAAATAGAAACTTGAATGCCGCAGGATATTGTCACGTGAAAACTTGCGTCTCAGAAAGACGAAAGCAGCGTCTTTTATTAATGAAAAAAAAAAAGGTTAAAAATATGTTATGGGAACAGCTGCTTGACAGATCTATTTGAAAACATTGGTTTTGCCGACATGAAATAGAGGTCGTGATGCTTTGTCGCTTTAAGCACTGATGAATCATTGTAATGTTTTATTGGACACAGCCAATCGATATTAAAGCATACGCTGATCGCTACAGGAAGCGTGAAATCACGTGGTGTTGGAAGACGAGGGTGGTGATGGAATAGAATGTTACAGCGAGGCAGAGCGTGTGAGAAGAGTGGCAGATTTCAGCTGATAAAGAGATCGATAGATTGACACAGATAAAACTGGAAGCAGACTGAGATTTAATATATATCAATAAAAAGAATGGCAAATCTTAGTAGATAAGAGAGGGAGGCGTGATCGTTTACTCTCGCCCACCCACACACACGAACTTAGTATTGCAGAATTAGGCATCCTCCTTTCTATCACTAACTCAAATAATATGAAATTATAGTGGGGACCATAAATGTACACACGCACAGACGGTCCTCTCCCCACCCGTTTCTGCAGTATTCTTCGATTTACATCCTTCCCGAGAATATTATTATCATCATGAGCCTCATCAATCCAATGAGTGGGTGTGGTCATAGGGTCACTGATCACCTGACTAGTTCATGCCACATATCTGTATTGAAAGCTGGAGAAATATCCATTCATTCATCGCGTCTCTTTGACCCATCCCTCTCCAGATTATGCCACAGCCAATATTATCGAATTTGAAAACTCGTCTTTGTCACGGACATGTAGAAGTTGATTCCATTGAAGGAATTGGCCGTTGACTTCAGCCTACAAAGTCATCCAAAGTGTCAACACCACACTGGTTCCATACAGAGCTATAGAACACAGTGAACCCCCATGTATTCGATGGGTGCTCATCTAGACAAATAGGTTTACCCACACTTTTTGACAGGTCTTGTTTATAATTCTGTACGGGTTTTAACCATTCTTCTCACAAGAAAAGCATGGTGGGTGAATCAGTTTAGTTGCCAATGGCCTAACCATACGGCAAGTAGTACGGAGTTACGTGTTATCTGTAGCATTGGTAATAACACAAAGGGTAAAATTATTAGATTGACTTAATATGTACACCCTTCTGCAAATTAATTGAAACAAAACGAATAATGTTTTCCTAGGATCTTTCACACTTTCCCTGATCACATATACGTCGTCTTTTTAGCGTTGTTTTTCTTTTTCGACTGCATTTTCCTTTACATTTTGGGCTGATAGATCCAGTTTGGTTCTTTGCTTTGATGACACAACTGATATTGTTAGACAAAGTCTAACACCAACAATATCCGCGATCTCTCTGTAAGGCTTGCCAGTGTGTTCATGGAGCGTTACAATTTTTGTAAGCTTCCTTGGAGCAACGTTTATCGCAGACAATGGCCGTAGCACAATTAATCGACAGCCGAGACATTAGTGTCTGGACGTGATAAAAACTCTGATGCAATCGCGGATGACGCAATATTTTTCTAGGCCAAACAAATTTCATCATACAACCCAAAAATAAATTCATATTACTGCACACCACTACAAATGACATAATCCTAGGTAAAAAGTTGAATCGATTACACCCTGCGACTCCATTGGGTCTAAAACTGACCGTATGGTGAAAGAATGGAAACTAAATAAGTTGTTTCAATTAATTTGCACAAGAGTGTATCAGTCAGTCAGTTAAGTGCCATACGTGAAACACGCTTGGGCGATCATGTCTCGAAAGAGACATGACTGACTGGGCAGAAGATTATCCCGCAGTTGGTTGCCATTGCTTTCTGCGGTAGACTGGTTGCCAGCAAAGGCTATAGAACCCAATCTGTCCTGTTATTTAACCTATAACTGGAGGGAAGAGACGGATTAATACCTTTCCCAAGGGTATTTGCGCGTATTTGCGTATTTGCGCGTAAGTGAATGCGATGAATTCAACTGGAATTCGAACTCGGCTCTCCGATTTCTTGTTCCGAGCCGATATCCACTGGACCATCACGCACAAGAGTGTATAAAGCGATAAAAAGGGGTTCTCATGATACACTATCACGCTTGAAGTGTTTTAAGTTCATAATTTTAATATGTAAAATAATGACTAAATGTTTATTCATTTCGCGTATTAGGACGAACTGAATAAATGATAGTTAGGGAGTTAGATTTTGGACCATGATTGCTGTTGAGGTTTGGTTAAAACTGATTTTACCGAAACGACGCATCGTTTTCTTCTCCTATACGCACTTATTAACGAACGAGCATTCCATACTGAATGAAAACGTCAACATTATGTATATTACTGACAATCCCTGACAAGTGGACGGTGAGCTTTCTGGAAGGGCCGTTTACGAATTTGTGAAGACGGGATTCTGAAAATAACATGAATCCGTTAAATGACAAATTTTATATTTGTATTAACTCCACCCCCCTCTCTCTCTCTATCTCTCTCCATATATATATATATATATATTGTAAAACGTACTAACAAAACAGTAGCACTAATCACGACCGAAATCAGAAAAATCTACTGCTAACAAATCGGTAAAGTAAGTCGTCAAACCCAAAAGGTACTACCAAATGCTGAGCAAAAGCTGAGAAAAAAAACCCAAGACGAAAACCTTAACAAGAAAGAGCTCAATACGAAAGTACGAAAGTAGAGCAATATGTGTGTGTGTGTGTGTGTGTGTGTGTGCGCGCGTGCGTGTGTGTGTTACGGAAATTAACGAAGATTAACATGTGTGTCATTCGGCAAGATTCGAACCCAATGTGGATAGGGGTCGCAGGTTCGAATCCTGCCGAATTAAACACATTTTCGTAACAAAAATTTATCGTAAATAATCAGGCCGGTAGAAATAAATATATAATACTGTTTGATTATAAACAGAATATATACTTAAATATGAGTATCGATCAAAAATAATGTTCAAACAAATAATTTCAATATACTGTATATATATATATATTTTCCAAAATACTTCCCAAAATTTTTTCCCGTTACTCACCCCAAAAATGATTGCTTGAGGATGGAGTTATAGTAAAAAATGATTCCGGAACATGGGAAAGTCTGTGTGGCGAAAATGTTAAATTAATTATAATTTCATTTAATTCTATTTGAGTATTGATCACTGTAAAATTAAAAATAAAAATTAAGGAACAGTAAATTTTTTTGTTGTCCTTTTTTCACATTATATATATATATATATTCAGGTAAAGAGGACCCAAGGTTTTAAGGTTTTGAGTTCTATGGCATTTACTTTTTTATAAAATATGTTCGATACAATAAATGTTGTAGAGCATGAAAAAACAATTTTATCAACACCCCTGTTCAGGATGTGGTTTCCGGCTTTCTCTTTTCCAATCTTTTCACTTTTCTTTTATTTTTATTTTTCATTTTTTTTTTTCAATTGGAGTAAATAGATTAAACTATCGCCCAGTTCACATTCCACCCACGTCTATTGCACAGGTGTAGAGGCTCATCCCTTGTTCCCTGTTCAGGATGTGGTTTCCGGCTTTCTCTTTTCCAATCTTTTCACTTTTCTTTTATTTTTATTTTTCATTTTTTTTTTTCAATTGGAGTAAATAGATTAAACTATCGCCCAGTTCACATTCCACCCACGTCTATTGCACAGGTGTAGAGGCTCATCCCTTGTTCCCTGTTCAGGATGTGGTTGCCGGCTTTCTCTTTTCCAATCTTTTCACTTTTCTTTTCTTTTTATTTTTCATTTTTTTTTCAATTGGAGTAGATAGATTAAACTATCGCCCAGTTCACACTCCACCCACGTCTATTGTACAGGTGTAGAGGCTCATCCCTTGTTCCCTGTTCAGGATGTGGTTGCCGGCTTTCTCTTTTCCAATCTTTTCACTCTTAAGTAGTTCCCTGCACATCAGTGGCATTACCGCCTTGCTCGGGGTGATATGATTAAAAACAAAAACAAAAAAAAAACAAAAAAAAAACACGTCTTCATTTAATAATAATAAGTAAAAAAATAGAACACCTCTATCTAAATATTATTGGTATATAAAGGAAACAAATAAAACACCTCCATTAAAGTGGAACATTTTAAAAGAAGCTAAAACATGTATGTCATTAAACGACCCATGCTCGTTGTGTCTATACGAAAAACTATATATTATTAATTTTCTTAAGAATAAAAATCTATTAAATAAACGTAATGAAATAAATGTCATATGTAAACATTGCAAAATGTCCACCTTAAAATATGGATTTAAAATAGAAAGAAATTATATTAATTAACATGCATATACTCAATAATTTGCTTAAGGAAAATAATAATTGAAGAGATATTAAAATAAGTAAATTAGTATATAGATTTTTTTATAATAAATAAACAGAGATTAGGAAGATGGGATAATGATAGTAGGTAGTAAATTAAAATATAAAATAAAAATATTATTTATAAATTGAAAAAATTAGAATTAAATACATACTGATAAAAAAAGTAGATTCACGCAAAGCCCCTTTAATTTAGATTAAAAATATAAAAAGTTTCCTTTCTTTCTTCATCTTTTTCCTGTTTTCTATGAGAAGAGGTCAAGATATAGAAAAACGAAAACGACATTTTTGGTACAAAGGTAATAAAATCTAGTGAGGGGCAATAAAAATAAAAATAAAAAATAAAAATAAAATTTGGTTAAAAGTAGTTTGACACTTTGACCATTAGAGATTGAAGAAAGAAAGAAAGAAAGAAAGAAAGAACATATTCTCTGAAAATAGAAACTACTTACCAAATTTCAAATTGAATCTTTATTCTGATTAGTTAAAAGGAACACACACTTTAAATTTGATGTGTTCTCACATACATAAATAACAACCGAATTGTTTCTTTTATTTAAATGTAAATCATTTTCACAACTAACATCTAACATTGACTGATGACGAGATAGAAATCTCGAAACACAGAAATTTCCGTTACGCAATGTATTTTTAATTCATATATATATATATATTCAAGTAAAACTTCGAAAATCACACGTATCATATGATCATTTCCGAGAAGAAAATTCGCTTTGTCAGCGACCAGTTTTTTAATATTATGAAAAGTTCAACAGGAAATTCATGCACATAAAATTCATATAAACAGAAGCCAAAAGAAAAAAATAAGAAAGAACAGTAGGGAGGGAGAGTTAAAAGAGTGTGTGTGTGTGTGTGTGTGTGTGAGAGAGAGAGAGAGAGAGAGAGAGAGTGTGTGTGTGTGTGTGAGAGAGAGAGAGAGAGAGAGAGAGAGAGAAGACTATGTTAGAAAATAGGCGTCTAGACGTTGTTACAGAGGGTAGGAAAGAGGAAAGGAAAAATAAATTTGTTGAAATGGATTCAAACTTGATCTTTGAAAAGGACATTTAAAAGGTTACATATGTGCAAAAAAATCAAAATTAAGCGTGTCACAGGAACGGAAGTTGGGAAAAGGGAAACGAGAAAAGAGGGGAAAAAGAAAAACGGGGTAGATATGGTAAAAGTTATAGGAGAGATGGAAGAAACAAAGAAGAAGTGAAAAAAGGGAGAAAGCGAGAAAACGCATGCCGAACAAGAAGCCGTGTTCAACTGCCAACGAAAAGTGGATAGAAAGAGACAGATAGATAAAACAGAAAAAGAAAAAAAAAAGAAGGAAAACGCGGGGAAGGAGAAATAGAAAAAATAGATAACATAGCATAATATTCGGCCTTGGTAAAAGTTTTTCCAAAAACATGTCTCGTTTAAATAATATCGTCTGACTATTGTTGAGATTAAATTAATTTAATTTAAAATCTGCCACTGGAAGAAAAGAACGAAAATAGAGATATTATATTAGTAGAGGGCATAAATAATGAATTAAAAAAATATAAAAAATTATAAAAAACATAAAAAAATATTACACAAAAAAGAAAAGAAAATTCCCAAGACAGAGAAATCAACTGTTACAAGGAATCAAAAACCTATAGATAGTTGTAGTGTAGATCATAGCTACCCCTAAGCGGCCTCAATATATCAGTAAAGCAATTTATATGATCGAAGTACTAAGTTGGCAACTGGAAAAATAATTAAAAAAAAATATATAAATATAAGTATATATACATACACACATATATATGATATGCGTATAAACATACATACACCCACATATAAATATAAAACGAGTATAAAGGGAACATGTATATATAAAATAAAATTAAAATAACACACACACACACACACACACACACACACACACACACATATATATATATATATATATATATATACACACAAATACATATATGGTAATATTTTATTATAAGTTTATAATAAAAACATAGTTTACTGCAACACAAGTTTCGGTATTATCTTATTAGCACCTCGTCAGGCAGTGAAATATTTTTTTTACTGTAGGGAATTATTATATATTATAATTTTTTACTGTTAGGATTTATTATATATAAAAGCTTAGGAAACAATACAAGTTTTTACCAAATCCAGACAATTAAGGTGTTGGAGGTTTATAGCAGACATATATCATAAAATCTTAAAACGGCGCTCGCTATCACTTGAAACAAGAGGCGAAAAAGCCAAATCCTACAACTGAGCACACTTGTATAAACAATAAACACACACACACATACATGAACTAACCCACCTACAGGTACACACAAGCATACTCATTACAATTAACGACAGTAGTAGCAGCGAAAGAGGACCATCCGCTTAAAGGTATGGCCCAACAGCGGACAGACGGGAAATCAAGCTCTACTATCATTCCGAAGATGAGATTCTGATCACGAAAAATATTAATGAATAATAAATATGTAATACCCAACACATCCTTTACCTTTCTTTTATTATACTAAACGCATTGTGATGGCCTTCAAATACCTACCCATACACCTTATATACATAATGCTTCAAGCAAATTCCAAAACTCTCATATATATATATACATGTCTTGGGCCTGTACGAACTCGATTGACGGTATACACACTTACATATATATATATATATATATATATATATATATATATATATATATAAGTGTGTATACCGTCAATCGAGTTCGTACAAGCCCAAGACATACATTTTCGCATGCCTGCATTCCATTAAAAAATTCTCCCAGTTTGTGTATGACATTATAGTCAGTTTCTACTCCTGGTGCAACATGCAAACTTTATCCCCAATGCTGTAAGGCAAACTTTCTTTCATATAACCCATTTTGGGTTTCTGTTTTTTGGGGGAAGGGGTGGGGGTAGCGAGTCTGTTAGAATTCCTGTGCTTTTGTAACTTGAACGATGGTTTATGGTTGTACCATCAGCTTTTGAATTTGCATTCTTGACGTTTTTTTTTGTTTATAGCATTTTCCAAATTACCAGTACAGCTATAGCTTAATTTTAACTTGTTTTTATTAAAGATTTTATTTAATTCAGATGACATTGGGAAGCATTTGTTTAACATTTCCAAAGATATCTTCCCTATATTAATTTTCACCTCCAAATTTATAGGATGGGCTGAACCAAATGATATATTTTGCTCTATTATTATTCATCATTTGCAGGTTCATTTGAGGTTTGAATACAGACCTCGTTTTGTGCTCTTTCTCTTTTAACGTCTTTCCATATTCTTTCTTCTTTCTTTCAAATATGTTTTTTGGAAGAAGAGTTTCGAGATAGGCTACACTCTATTTCTTTAGGAATGTGCTTAATTACGCTCGTTGGGTGGCTGGGCATAGTATTCACATATTTCATTTTCTTGTTGGGTTTCATGTACAGGGAGATCGTGCCAGTATATAGATTAAATTCCACGTCCAAATATAGTACTATTTTCTTCTTCAGACCAACTTCAATGTAAAACCCGAAGTCTTTGAAGAGCCTGAAATGTAGTTTTCGGATCTTGTCATTGGCTCTTCTTTTACCAGACACGATTATTAGTCCGTCATCCTTGTGGCTGTCAATATGGACTCTTTGTTTGATCTTGCTCAATATATATGAGCCCATTAGTTCTGAAACCTTAGCAACATCAAACGACTCTTATAGGACATCAAATGTATCCTTGTTGGATTTCTTAATCTAAGCCTCGCTATTGTAGAACAATACAGATATACGACAAAATGTAAAATTATCTCAGTCGGTTCAGGTGTTATTTTGGTGAAGCCCTTAGCAAAATCTAATTCCTCCAACAGTTCTTTCTCCATGATGGAGGGTAAAAACTATTTTATGAACAAATGCTTATTTTTTATCACTAATTTTATGAAACCACGAGATGCATTCACTTGTTCCTTTCCATTGGTTTACTTGCGTGGTGACCCTTAGCAAGTCGCATATCCTTTGAAATATAGTCTGGTTTAACTTACCAAACTCTGTCTTAGTAGGATTCTTCTTCTTTATGTGCGTATCATTTCAGGACGTAGGTGATTATGGACCTCCACTTGTCCCCATTCCTTTGTCACTCTTAAGATTTTTTAGTATCTCTCCCAAACCCTGCTCCGCCATCCACTTACTCAAGAGCATCAAGTATGTCCCGCGTTGTTTCCCCTGTTTCTCTTTCCCTCTATCCACCTTGCAAGTATTAGATTCTCCAAGCCCTCTTTCCTCATTATGTGTCCCAGAAACCTCAGCAGTGTAAGTTTCCTTTTCGTTTAGATCTTATTAATCAGCCGAAACGAAGTTCCATTGGGAAAATTCTGTTTATGTTTTTTATTGTTAAAAATGCTTGTTTTCCGCACAGTATTTCTCTGTCATTTATACCCCGTTTAGTCGTGATGTTTTTTTTAAAAAATTCTTTATTGATATGCGTTGTGGTGCAGTGGATATCGTCTCGGAAAAGAGAAATCGGGGAGTCGAGTTCGAATTCTAGTTGAATTACTTGCATTCACTTACGCGCAAATACCCTTGGGAAATGTATTATGTCCTTATGTCTCATGTATGTGGTTATATTTCTTAATTTGTATATGATGATCTGTTGAGTTTTTGTCGCGTATGCTTTTGTCTTTGTGTATTTGCATGAGTATATATGTGATTATGTTCATTTGTCCATACTCTGAAATATGGCAGTGTCTGCACTGACCTCGTTCATTCAAGGCTCTTGCCATCTTCAAAATTTGTTATTACATGCATCCAATATTGTAGCCTTTACACACGCTTTCCAAACCTGGCTTTAAAATTTAACGGACATATTGACACGTCGATAAAAATAAAATTTTAAAATTTGTGTATGTATAAAGTGTGTCCGTATATTCGTTTGAGCATGTGTCTGTGTGCTAGTGTGTGTTCGTCTATTTGTCCATATGTTAATGTCTATAGATTTGAATACCTGTACGTACACGTATTTTACTCGTTTAATATCTAAATAACCATATAATAATCTAAATCTAATGCTTTGTTGAACTTAGAATTTAAAATTCGCAATAAAATAAAGTGAATTTAATAGTCGATTAATAATGCTGATTTATATTTTAATCAAATATTAATATTACTACTTCAATGAATTGTTTTAGAGTCTGTTCTCATATTCTTCAAATTAGAAATTACTTTATTTTGATTGGTCTACTGTGCCTATGTAATAATACCTCCCTGATTAAGAGGTTTTGGCTAGTCTTGAACCCTTTAAAACTCTCAAACTTGAAATAAACTTCATCACTTGGTAAAACACAGATAATGTTGAAACAATAATTCTAAATAATATTATACATATATTATAAATTCTAAATAAATTATATATATATATATATATATATATATATATATATATATATATATAATACTATAATGGAAGATATTCGAAAGATAAAAAACAGCAAACATAATACTATTGATTATAAAACTAATAATATTTATTGTTTATTAGAGAAGGTTGGAGAGAAATAATGAGACAGAACATATTAAGAGCAACGACGGACAAGAAGATGTGGAGGTCTATGGTTCTACTGAATAGACACAGCATAAAAGAAGAGTAGGACTTTTAAGCATATTTAAATATATAAGAAAGAGTTAAAAATTAGGAATTGTCGGACACGCTGTGCCCGTTCTCTACAGAATTTAAAAAAAAATAAATTTATCCATGTTTCCACTTGTTTAAAAGGTCGACTTATATGCAATAAGTATTATCAGTGTCATTATTTTTGTTGTCTTTATCTTTCGAATTTTTCATTTGCCTATTATATCAGTCAAAAAATAAGTAAAAAATAACCTTAAATTGCAAAATAATTTACACAAACTAACTGACAAAAAAAAAAATTCAAAGACGAACAAAACACGAAAAAAAAATTCCTAAAATTACAGAAAAACAGACTGAAAAATGGACTGAATCCCTGTTGACTTACTACAAGCAGCTAACACTGTAAAGTTACACTCTAACCGCATAATGAAGGTGGTATTAAACGGACATGCCTCCCAGAACTACCATACAAACGCAGGTGTCCCCCAAGGTTCCATCTTAGGTCCTACACTCTTCCTGATATACATTAATGATCTCCCTGATTTCATAAGAGCCCAAGTAGGTTTGTACGCCGATGACACCACAGTTTACTCTCGCCTCCTACAAAAATCTGGTGTAGGCGTCAAAGCTAACCTCGCAGCCGAGATTGAAAAAGACCTCCAATCCATATTGGACTGGGGTAAGAAATGGCTAGTAACTTTTAATGCTTCTAAAACGAAGCTACTCTCAATTAACCATCATCGACAATCTCACCTACCTCCCATTAGCATGGACCAGGTTTGCCTCCCAGAGAGTAAAACACTACGCCTCCTTGGTCTCACACTTTCAGCGGACCTCAAATGGAATGACTATATCGAATCCATTGCTAAATCCACTGCTATGAAAGTCGGTTCTCTATGTAGGGCCCGGAAGTTTTTTCCGTCTAAATCTATCCTGCACATATATAAATCTACCATCCGCCCGTGCATTGAATACTGCTGCCATATCTAGTCGGGTGCCCCTGCTTTTCTCCTCGGGCTTCTCGATAAGGTTCAGAGGAGGGTCTGTAATATGATAGATACCGACTTGGCAGACCGCCTGCAGTCTCTCTCCTACCGGCGCGACGTGGCTTCCCTGTGTCTCTTCTATAAATACTTTCACAGCTTCTGCTCCGATGAACTTAGATCACTGGTGACCCTAAATACGAATTTGCACGAGATACTAGATTAGCAACTAGATCCCACCCTTTTACAGTGAAACCGATAAAATGCAACCGTAACTTCTACTCCAACAGTTTCTTTCCTCGAACTTCCCGACTGTGGAATTATCTTCCACACGATTGCTACCCCGACGGCTACAATCTGCAGGAGTTTAAATGTAAGGTCAATAGACACCTTCTAACACACTAACCTGCTCCCATTTTATCAAACACTCTTCCCATCTGCCCAACCCTCATCCTCGGTATCCTTACTCATCTGTCACCTTCCTCCTGACATTCCCTATGTCTAACCACTCCTTCTCTTTACCTTCCCCTATGTAGCCCCATGCGCAATAGTGGCAGTGGAATGCCTTGCTTGGGGTGAGATGATTAAAAAAAAATCAAAAAAAAATCTGAATATGAGAAGCATACACGGACAATACAATTACATTCGTTGCATTAACTTACGAGCAAATACTCTTGGGAAAGTTACCAATCCAACTCTTCTTCTTCCAGCTATGCGTGAAATAGCAGGACAGATTGGGTTCTATAATCCAGTCTACCGCAGAAAGAAATGGCGGGAAAATCTTCTACCCAGTCAGTCATGACATATATGGCACTTAGTTTGATTCACACACACACACACACACACACACACACACACACACACACACACACACACACACACACACACACACATCGATAGATAGATAGATAGATAGATAGATCGAGAGAGATTATTTTTTTAGTCGCCTGAGAGGATTTTGTCATTTCTTGTTACTTTATGTTGCATTATAGTGACAGTTATCAGTAGTTAGCATATGCTTCGCCAATTTCTTTAATGTACAGCGTCTCTTTTATTTCTCTGATCATTCTCTGTGGTTTTAATAATGAAATATAATTTTTAATGTATGAAGATATGAAAAGTCATTCCTCCTCCAAAAAAAAAAAAAAAAAAAAAATACCAAGCAAAAACTGAGCTCTCCTGAATCCCTTGATACTGATGAGAGTCGAGCTGAGAATAAAAGTCTTGGAGGAACATAAGATGCATAATTCCCAAATGCACGAATATCCTTATCCGTTTATATACGCCGCAGCCTTTATATATATATATATATATATATATATATATATATATATATATTGTATCGAGGCAGCAAATAATTTAATATACTATTAAATATAAGAGTCAATGAATGTCTATTATGTGTATGAGTAAGGATCACCGTATTGTTGACCAGATCAGATTTGATCAGACAGATTTCGGTCAACAATACAGGGATCCTTGCTCATACACACAGTAAGATGAACCTTCAGATATTGGATGCCATGTACATTAAATCTAAACAACCAACACTCAATAAAATCACCTTTAAATCCGGACATAACACGTTACATTGCATTTGAATACATGGTTTTGTTGTCATTTCGCGCTATCACGCGGTGTGACCGCATTGCAAATTTGAGAACTGCGTTTGCTATTTTTGGTAACTATTGCCGTTGCCTAGCGGAGTTTTATGTCAACACAAAATAAAATCGTCGGTGATGGTGGATGTTATTGTATTACCGTCTAAATAACCTCTGTGAAGATGGCTCATGTGAGCCGAAAGCTTAGAAACAAATTAATAAATAATTATCCAAATGTTGGAGGGTTTTGTCTTTATTTTCAACTGAAATTAAAGCCAAAAATACGACGTTTAGAGCGGCTCGTGATTAAACATAATAGACATTCATTGTCTCTTATATTTAATAGTATATGTTTCGAGAATATATATATATATATATATATATATATATATATATATATAGTTAGAGGGTTAAATGTAATTAAATCTATTTATTTACAGCGCCAATATTTATTACATATAAAAAATTCAAATTTTCCAAAATTTGGATGACCGTTTCGACAAATGAATTTAACACTCGTTTCATCAGCGAGAACAAACCAGGTTAGATACTCAAAAAAATGTCGTCTGATTAGATTATCATTTATCACCACTGGAGAGGATGTGTTGAGTTTTCCTTTATTTATATCATATTGCTCCGGATAATAACTATTGACCTCTCCACACAGATCTATTGCTTAATATTTGAACTGAATATATCTTCTTGGATTATACTCTACGTTCACGGAATTGGTATCACTATCTATCTATCTATCTATCTATCTATCTATCTATCTATCTATCTATCTATCTATCTATCAGTCTGTTCATATCTATCTATCTATCTATCTATCTCAGTCTGTTCATATCTATCTATCTATCTATCTATCTATCTATCTATCTATCTATCTATCTCAGTCTGTTCATATCTATCTATCTATCTATCTATCTATCTATCTATCTATCTATCTCAGTCTGTTCATATCTATCTATCTATCTATCTATCTATCTATCTATCTATCTATCTATCTCAGTCTGTTCATATCTTTCTTTCTTTCTATTTATCTATCTATCTATCTATCTATCTATCTATCTATCTATCTATCTATCTATCTATCTATCTATCTGTCTCAGTCTGTTCATATCTATCTATCTATCTATCTATCTATCTATCTATCTATCTAGTCTGTTCATATCTATCTATCTATCTATCTATCTATCTATCTATCTATCTATCTCAGTCTGTTCATATCTTTCTTTCTTTCTATCTATCTATCTATCTATCTATCTATCTATCTATCTATCTATCTATCTATCTGTCTCAGTCTGTTCATATCTATCTATCTATCTATCTATCTATCTATCTATCTATCTGTCTCAGTCTGTTCATATCTATCTATCTATCTATCTATCTATCTATCTATCTATCTATCTCAGTCTGTTCATATCTATCTATCTATCTATCTATCTATCTATCTATCTGTTCATTCTATTCATATCTATCTATCTATCTATCTATCTATCTATCTATCTCATCTATCTATCTATCTAGTCTATTCTATCTATCTATCTATCTATCTATCTATCTATCTATCTATCTATCTATCTATACAAATGTATGCATATGTTTATATATATATATCAATAAATTGTAAACAAAAATTCTACTCCATCAGCTTCTTCTTTCGCACTTCCCGCCTGTTGAATTCCCTTCCGTTGACTTGCTTTCCCGACAGGTACAATCTTTAAGAATTCAAATTTAAAGTTCGTAGTAATCTACTATTTCACTAACTTGCATCCTCTCTCGCTTTCATGCTTCTTTCTTCGTTCACGCCACTCTCATCAGTATTCTCATCCTTCTCCTACCCTCTTCTTGACCCCCCTGTAACCTGTCACACTTTCTCATAAGTTGCCTCCTATGTAACCCCCTGCTCAACAGTGCTTGGGGCGACACGATTAAAAAAATATATGTATAGTTATATATATATATATATATATATATATATATATATATATATATTGCGTATATATATGCTTATGTATGAATGTGTGTGTGTATTCGCCGAACTGATGGAATGCCATTTTCTTAAAGTTTCTCTTTTAAGGGAGCTATCTTTATTTTTTGGGGGGGGTCTTTTTTTGTGAATTTCATTCGTGTAAAATCTTCTGTACAATTAAGACGGAAGCTGATGATTGTTCGCCCGAAATAGGCCTATACCTCCGATTTACCATGAAATAACTTGTCTGCCTTAATTTTGTTTTATATTTGCTCTATATGTACTTATATACATATATATTTAAAGCTCTCTTAGAGAGTTATCTTACCACTTTCTGTACAGGATACTCTTTGGATTCTTCTATATCTACACCGCATTCTGATATATATATATATATATATATATATATATCGTTATATATATATATCGTTATATATATATATATATATATATATGGTCGAGCGGTCTAAGACCAAATGGTAGCTTCCCCTATGTAGATAGGGGTCGCAGGTTCGAATCCTGCCTAATGACACATTTTCGTAATAAAAATTGATCGTAAATAATCAGATCAGTAGATTTAAATATATAATACTGTTTAATTAAAAACAGAATACCTACTTAAATATGAGTATCTATAAAAAATAATGTTCAAACAATTCATTTCAAATCGTTGGTTGTTTATAACCATGTTTCGTTAAAATATATATATATTTTAAAGCTGTTTTTCGCAACGATATCTCCGAGGTATATTAGATTAGTATTGTTTACACGACCTTGCAGCGCGCGAAAAAAAAAAACATTGTTTTCTTTTTAAAGAAATCAGTGATACTCTAAAGTAATTAGATAGCCAAGTAGAGATTTGGTCGACGCTGATAACGGCACTCGATGTTAACTATTACGATAAGCAGGCAAATACATCAGCGTGATCGCATGTGCCTTTGTCAATGTGAAGAAGAAGAAGAAGAAGAAGAAGAAGAAGAAGAAGAAGAAATGTTTATCAATTTAAACGAATTCCATTTAAATCCTGCCTGTCTAGAATGAAACATGCGCTTGATGTGCTAAGTAATTCTTCTGCCAGCTCTCTGGCAGGGTTACTTATTCACCAATCACATGTAAACATGTACTCAAGATAATTACTTTAATTTAGAATCTTCTGAACTTCTGAGTGAAAGTATTATCTAATATAAAACCAATAATAAACAAGACGACATTATGTGGAACCAGTTAAAAAAAGATATAAAACGACAGAGAATAGATTCAAAGATTTTGCATTAAAGTGATATTCACAATGAGTCGTCCAAAGTATTCAAATAGTATTTTTATGTTGGATACAGACATCCTTACATGGTTGCCGATTCTATCAATAGTTAAACAGATCAGTTCGCTCGATAAAAAACAGAAAGTCTCTTAATCCTTCTGGTATTATATTTACAAGCGCCAAATCAGATCCAAAATAGAGTATTTCTGTCATATCTGGGCTGGAGCTGCACAATCCTCACTTTTCTTGATATAGCCCCAAAGTGTTGACGCAGCCTTGTGAGTGATGATTTCTTTTCAATCTTAAAATTCTTTTCACAACGACAGAAACGTCTCCAGCCTGTCACTACCCTATCGCCATTTCCGTGGTAAATGTTCCGACGAGCTACATTCATTTGTTTCACTAGTTAAACCCTTCTCAGTTAAGGGCCACGATGTCTTCTACACTAAGACGAATTATCTCTATTTCCTTTTCATTCCTTTAGTGAGAATGGAGTCCAATTCGAACGGCTTCTCAACTAGAAGAATACTTTCGAGTGAATTCTTCCCTGATCACTCTAATCTTAACTTCTTAAAGTCTACAATCAATTGATATGTTTGTAATCTCTTCTTCTTCTTCGGTCCTGGGTACAATGATAAACTACATCCAGCAGCAAGGCCTTTGATTGGGAGGTTGTGAGGAGCATGGAACCACCACTTAATTGCTGTTGTTCCCACGTCCACCCTGAGCCGGAGTGGTAGCGTCTGTTAGGGTTCAAGCTATGGGCAAATAGTTAACCCCTAAACTGGGTCAAAACCCTATGGAAGTATAAAATAGACTTTTAAAGAAATATATACATAAGAATAGACATTATAGAAAAATATACATTTTTGAAGGGAAAATATTACCAACAATATTCTCAGAACACTCTCATCTACCCAACCCTCATTCTCGGTATCCTTACCCGCCTATCACCCACCCTCTGACATTTCCTATATTTAATCATCCTTTCTCCACTCTACGTAGCCCCCTGCGCAGTAGTGGCAGTGACATGCCTTGCTCGGGGTGAAACGCTTATAAAAAAAAAATACATTTTTGAAAGAAAAAATTGTTACCATAATACATTTTTGAATAAAAAAATTAATACTAGCAATACATTTTTAATACAAACCTAGAAGATATCTTCAATTTTCTAAAAAAAAGTTTTTAAATTTAAAAAAAAAATTAATCAAAATCTAATTAAATCAACCTATAACCGAACATTAAAAATAACTTAAACCCCATTTTTTTGGCATTAAATAACCCAAAGAGCCATTAAATAACCCAAAGAGCCATTAAATAACCCAAAGAGCCATTAAATAACCCAAAGAGCCATTAAACAAAACTCAAACATAAACTCTTCTTCTTCTTTTTCTTCTCCTTCCGTTCTTGACTTCTTTATAGCGGATACTTCCTTGTTCGCTACAATCTTAACTTTTTCAAGTCTAGGGTCAACTGATCCCACATATCCTCATAATCTGCGCTCTCATTCAGTAATTGTTTTCATTTAGCTGCTCGGATTTTGCCTTATATTGATCTTTAATTAACCCTTAAAAAACTGAAAAATGTTACACAAATGCGCGCGTCAAACAGGTAAAAAACGACCAAGTTCAGTTTTAATCACTACATTAACTTCTTCAAGTCTAGCGTCAACCGTTTTCTATCCTACATAACCTCATAATCTAATAAACTGGTTCCGTTAGTTCTTAGGTAGCTGACTATTACTGTCTTAAATTCTTTAAGTTTAGAGTCAACTGTTATCTAACCTACATATCCTCTTACATCCATGCAAAATAATTCATTATAAACTCTCTACCTTGAGTGGCTCTTAGGTCTTGTATTAGCTGAAAAATTAGTAAAAAATATTATTTCTCGGAGCACCACTATTTAGGTCTTCGTGCTAAAATAATTGGAGGAACATATTGAATTTTATGATATACGTTGTATCATTAGGAGGACTCAAACTACACACTCTTCCATCTGAGAGCAAAATTTTGTTTGAATAGCAACTGTGAGAAATAAAACCAAAACTTGATTTTTACTATCTTATATACAAAATCATAGGTATAGCATACCAGTGGGGATTGAACTTCTGACTTAATAATAATGTTTGACCATACTAGGTCGTTAACTATCATTCCACGTCGTGAATGTAGTCAATAGCTTATAAAATGCGAAAAATAACGAATTAATGCGGCTAGGAGTAAATAAGAAATGGTTTTATCACTGAGATGAATTCATCAAAAACATTTTTAGAGTGAGTCAAAACACATCAGTAATTTTGAATGTTGAATTAGCTAAACAAAAAAAAAAAAAAAAAAAAAAAATAGAAAATAAAAAAGGGCGTGAGACAAGGATGAGTAGTCTCCCCAGATACATTCAACCTCGACAGCGACGCTATTCTAACGGAATTGTAGACTCTACCAGTATTTATTATCGGTGGGCCTAATCTTAGCAATATAAGAGACACAAATGTGGTTCTACAGCGGATATCATGGATCGAGCATGAAAACAATGGTGAGGTTTTAGAAAGGATGGAAAAAAATAATACTGAGCATCAGAAAAAGTCAGCTGAAGTTCCTGGGACAGGTGGTCAGGAAGGAAGGCTCGGAGAATATGATACTCACAGGTCAGATAGAGGGAAAGAGAAACGGGAGAAAGCAGCAGATAACATATTTGAAGAGCCTGAGCAGGTGGATAGCAGAGAGGGGTTTGGGTGGAGTAACAAGAGAAAGTGTGCTAAGAGCCACCAGGGATAGGGAGACGTGGAAGGCCATAATCGCTTACGTTCTGAAGGAACATGGTACATCAAAGAAGAATATGACACTGCGTTCATGGCCGAGCTGAAAAGAAACCTGCAGGATCTCTTAGACAGAACCGTAAAAGAAAGCGAGAGAAAATCAATATAAAAAAAACAAAAACAAAAACAAAAACAAAAAAACAAAAACAAAAACCACAAAAAACAAAAACAAAACAGAAAGTATGTTCATCAGCTCTCTTACTTTGAGGTACGAACTGGAGAGGTCTACAAAAGGCATATCAAATGGTTAAGATGTTTATTTTATTGGTTTATTTTTGTTTTATTTTATTTATTTTAATCTAATTTTAATTTAATTTAATTTAATTTATTTTTTATATATTTTGTTTTGATTTATTTTAATTTATTTCATTTTTATTTATTTTATTTTATTTTTATGTTTTATTTTAAATGTTTTATTTTTATTTTATTTTATTTATTTTATTTTATTTTTATATGTTTTATTTTATTTTTATTTTTATTCTATTTTATTTTTAAATTTTATTTTATATTTTTTATTTTATTATATATTTTTAAAAAAAAATCATTTTACCTCAAGCAATGCGCGTGCGCAGGGAGTTAGAACGAGAGAAAAGATTGGGTACAGTGGGTATTGAAGAAATGAATTAAGATAAACGGGATTCAAGAGAATATAAGATGGCAATTGACATTGCATTTAAATTTTTGGCGATTTTAGCTACTAGGAAAGCAAGCAAACGGATGGGAGTTCCACAGTCTGGAATTGCGAGAAAAATACTGTTCGAGTAGAAGTATTTCAACGGTCAATGGGTGGGATCTGGGTATAAATCTAGCAGCACGCTTAAATTCATGTGGTCGGGGCGGGTACTAGAAAAAAAGCTCATCAGAGTTATTGTCATGAAAATATTTACTGAAAAGACAGAGGGAAGCCATGTAACGGGTGTGAAAAAGTGACTGAAGCCAAAATGCAAAGTCAGGACCGATTATATGGCAGATCTCTTTTGGATTTTGTCGAGATCCTCTAGATGAATAGCAGGAGCATCCGAATAGATATGGCAACAATATTCAATGCAGAGACGAATGGTAGATGAATTCTGACATGAAAAAACATCTGGCCCGACACAGAAACTCAACGTTTCTAGCAGTAGATGCAGCTTATAGATCCGATATATTCGTTCTTCTTCAGGTCGGTTGAAAAATTGATGTCAAGGAGGCACAGTGTGTTGCTCTCAAGAAGACGTGCATCATCCATGCTGATGGCTGACAGGTAGGTTTTTCTATGGTAGTTAAAGGAGAATAGTTTTCTTTCGGAGGCATTGAAGTTTACGAGCGGTTTTCTGCCTCAGTAAACCACTGAGTGGAGGTCCAAAATATGTGACACCGAGATCCGAACTCGAAATAGACTAGCAAAAGAAGGATTCCAAAAATTATGCAAGATGCTGAGAAAAAGAAAATAGTTTGTTAGAAACCGATGGATTCTTATGTATTATCCATGCTCTTCTATAACACTTGATGCGGGATAATTTTTCCGATGATGAAGAGAAAACTTGAGGTAAGAAAAAATATTATTCTATAGAAAGATACAGTGGTTTTCATGAACAGAGCGAGTTAACAACAAAGAAAGATTAAAGGAAATGGAAACAGAAAGAAAATTCCTACTCAGAATCAGAAACACACAGCTGAAATTGCTTTTTTTTAATCATATCGGCCCGAGCAAGGCGGTAACGCCACTGATGTGCAGGGGGCTACGTAAGAGTGAAAAGATTAGCAGAGAGAAAGCCGGAAACCACATCCTAAACAGGGAACAAGGGATGAGCCTCTAAACCTGTTCAATAGATGTGGGTGGAGTGTGAACCGGGCGATAGTTTAGTCTATCTACTCCAATTGAAAAAAATAAAAATAAAAATAAATTTAGAGGCCGATTATTAGAAAAAGAAGCCAAAAGAACAATTTTTTTAAATCATATCACCCCGAGCAAGGCGGTAACGCCACTGATTTGCAGGGGGCTACGTAAGAGTGAAAAGATTAGCAGAGAGAAAGCCGGAAACCACATCCTAAACAGGGAACAAGGGATGAGCCTCTAAACCTGTTCAATAGATGTGGGTGGAGTGTGAACCGGGTGATAGTATAGTCTATCTACTCCAATTGAAAAAAATAAAAATAAAAATAAATTTAGAGGCCGATTATTAGAAAAAGAAGCCAAAAGAACAATTTTTTTAAATCATATCACCCCGAGCAAGGCGGTAACGCCACTGATCTGCAGGGGGCTACGTAAGAGTGAAAAGATTAGCAGAGAGAAAGCCAGAAACCACATCCTAAACAGGGAACAAGGGATGAGCCTCTAAACCTGTTCAATAGACGTGGGTGGAGTGTGAACCGGGCGATAGTTTAGTCTATCTACTCCAATCGGAAAAAAATAAAAATAAAAATAAATTTAGAGGCCGATTATTAGAAAAAGAAGCCAAAAGAACATTTTTTTTTTTAATCATATCACCCGAGCAAGGAGGTAACGCCACTGATGTGCAGGGGGCTACGTAAGAGTGAAAAGATTAGCAGAGAGAAAGCCGGAAACCACATCCTAAACAGAGAACAAGGGATGAGCTTCTAAACCTGTTCAATAGACGCATAACGTGAAAAGAGGGTTTGGAAAACTTAATCTTCACTTAGCATAGTGAGGTCAAGTTGAGATAGAGGAAGCGAGCAAGCCACGCGCCTGACGAGCATGGGTGAATCGATAGCGGAACGGGGACAGGAATATTGGCAAAGGGAAAAATGCTAATGGTCACACAATATAGGAAGTTGTGGAGAGCTATTGTCGCACATTTCCTGGAAGTGTGCGACGCATAGACGAAAAGGGAAATTCGCTGATTGTGTCTATTCCAGCTATTAATAGTATTTATTTAATCTTTATTTCATTTGCTTTTTATCGCAGGCCACAATTTCCCGGCTGTAAGTCAACAGCGACGAGCCGATGTAAAGAAATATAAATTGTTCCATTTATGGACTTTTACAGTTAAACACAGGAATTATCATCAGTTGACTGGAGCTACATAATCTCATTTACGATCTGGAAATTGATTAAAATATTGTAGGAAATTTAGTAGTCGATTTTAGCTGCATTAATTTAATATCATACTTTAACTGTTTAGAAATCATAATTTAACTGTTTAGCATCATAATTTAACTGTTTAGAAATCTACTACTAACAAGTTTAGTTAACCTAGATAGGTAACAATATCTGGTGATGTAAGCTTAGATCTGGGAGTGGTGTAATGGATAATGGCTGGAATTGTTAATAGGAGAACCGAGTTCCAATTCCAGTTGGGTTCGTTATTTCCACTTATGCGGAAATACCAATACGATGGGTATAAATTCACCCCTTCATCTCCAGCTATGGGTTAATTAGTAAAAATGTTATCTCTAAATCATCCCCCAATTCTTAGAATTTAAAAATATTGTATAGCTTTATATAACCTGCAATGTGTTGATAAACCGTAGAAAACGAATCAACCAATCAATCTTATTGAAGTATAGGCCGCTCCATTAAGATGGATCGAAGTTAGCAGTAAATAAAACAGTGTGATTCGTAAATTTTATTGATTTCAGTATTGGATCACGTTTATTTGAGCCATGGCAATTATGGCCCGACTTAAATGCTACGGATGTCGAAGATTTGTGGTTCTAACCGGACGGCGCCACATGCTACACAGCCGATGCATCAATGGCTTTATTGAATTAGCAGTTGCCAGGTGACATCATCTCTTGAAAGAGTGATGTCAATTGGCCACCACTATCGTGCGACTTGACGCCTTTAGGTTTCTTTCTTGTGGTCATCTCAAAAGTAAGGTCTATGCTAACAAGTCAACAACAATTCAACAGCTGAAGGATGAAATAATAAAGCATATTGGTGAGATCGAAGGGCAACTACGCAGAGGCGTCATCGAAAATTAAAAAAAAAATTAAAAATAAATTTACCAATTAAAAAATTGACCAATTAAAAAATTGACCAATTAAAAATAATTTACCAATTAAAAATAATTTACCAATTAAAAAATAATTAATTTACCAATTAAAAATAATTTACCAATTAAAAAATTTACCAATTAAAAATAAATTTACCAATGCATCAATGGCTTTATTGAATTAGCAGTTGCTAGGTGACATCATCTCTTGAAAGAGTGATGTCAATTGGCCACCACTATCGTGCGACTTGACGCCTTTAGGTTTCTTTCTTGTGGTCATCTCAAAAGCTAACAAGTCAACAACAATTCAACAGCTGAAGGATGAAATAATAAAGCATATTGGTGAGATCGAAGGGCAACTATGCAGTGGCGTCATCGAAAATTTAAAAAAAAATTAAAAATAAATTTACCAATTAAAAAATTTACCAATTAAAAAATTTACCAATTAAAAATGATTTACCAATTAAAAATAATTTACCAATTAAAAAATAATTAATTTACCAATTAAGAATAATTTACCAATTAAAAACTTTACCAATTAAAAAATAATTAATTTACCAATTAAAAATATTTTACCAATTAAAAAATTTACCAATTAAAAATAAATTTACCAATGCATCAATGGCTTTATTGAATTAGCAGTTGCTAGGTGACATCATCTCTTGAAAGAGTGATGTCAATTGGCCACCACTATCGTGCGACTTGACGTCTTTAGGTTTCTTCCTTGTGGTCATCTCAAAAGTAAGGTCTATGCTAACAAGTCAACAACAATTCAACAGCTGAAGGATGAAATAATAAAGCATATTGGTGAGATCGAAGAGCAACTATGCAGAGGCGTCATCGAAAATTTTGACCATCGAGTTGAGATGTGCCGCCGAACTCTTGGCGGACATTTAGGCAATATTATTTTCTATACATAATTGCCATGACTCAAATGACATGATACAATAGTGAATTAAAAATAAATTTACCAATTTTACTGTTTCATTTATTATTAACTTCGATCCGTCTTAATGGAACATTCTATATAACCTTTTATATAATTTTATTATTATGAACAATAATGAATCGATCTTAATAAAAATCTTTGTTTCATCTCGACATGCATGATAAACATCACGCAGATGAAGAACAGACTTGAAGCAACAGAACCACAGTTCAACAGAGGACAAAAAACAACAATGTTTTAGAGAAAACAGAAACAGAAAGGAAATATACTTAACGTCATGTAATTTGTAGGGCGAATAATGAGGAAAGAGGGTTTTGAAAATTTGACACACACAGGACAGATTGAAGGCAAGACAAACAGAGAAAAACAAATAACCTAACTAATGAGCTCATGTAAATATATGTCAAAATAAAGTTTGGGAGAGATAGCAAAAAACAAAAACTAAGATTTATTGACATCTACAAAGGACAGGTCCTTGTGGAGAGCCATGATCGTTTTGGAAGGATACGACACATAAAAGAAGGAAAAAAAAAGGTTTGTATAAATCACACTGGTAGTAAATTTGTACGATGAATGAAGCGTTAAACTTAATTATCTAACTAAGCGAATAACCAAATCATATCACGAAGTTTTAAAAATAAATAATATAATTCGTTTTTATGCCCACACCAAGAACTGACGATATTCAGAATTTATCCGATTTTATGGTCGTTAGCAAAAAGAACAGCCTATTAGGCGAGCTACAAATTGAAGACATCAAAATGAAAAAAATACTGTAATATAGCTATATAGAATGTGTTTTAATAGACAACGGAAAATATGACACTGAAATCCGAAGGCGCATGGAAATAGATACATTGCAGAAGCGAAACAAAATAGGAAGCAGGAAAACTTAGTTAAATAAAATAATGTCAGTTGTCTTATCTTACAGTTAATGCTGGACCATTTCCTCACTGGATAATAAGACAATCGATTTATATGACAATTATTGATAGACAATTTCCTCACTAGACAATAAGACAATCGTCTTATATGGCAGTTAATGCAGAACCATTTCTTAACTAGGCAACAAGACAATCATCTTATATGGCAGTTAATGCAGGATAATTTCCTCACTGGACAATAAGAATCCTTTTATATGGTAGTTATCGTGGACTATTTCCTCACTGGACAATAAGACAATCGTCTTCTATGTCAGTTAATGCAGGACCATTTCTTCACTGGACAATAAAACAATCGTTTTATATGGCAGTTATCGTGGACCGTTTCCTCACTGGACAATAAGACAATCGTCTTATATGGTAGTTAATGCAGGAACATTTCCTCATTGAACACTAAGACAATCCTCATATATGGCAGTTATCGTGGACCATTTCCTCAGTGGATACAAAATAATTAGACTTATATGGCGATTAATGCTGGACAATTTTCTCACTGATAAAATGACGACCTGAAATGTGGCCCTAAAGGTTCCGAGAATCCCATGAACATAATATTTGAGAAACGAGGATATTTTAAGTAAAATAGAACCAAAAATGACACTTCGCCTAATAATTGGAAGGTGACCGTTGAAATTTCTAGTATTTAAAATGGAAAAAGCGATCAGAGACTTTGGTTCTCAGAGGAAATATTGAAAGCAAGAAGAGCAAATGAGTGACATAACAAGGACTGGGAGTGACAAATGGTCCCTAGAGATATGAAGGATAGTAATAAATGGTCCCTAGAGATATGAAGGATAGAAAGTTGTGGAGAATCATGTTCGTGTATATTCTGAAGGAACATGGCAGATAAAAGAAGTTCCTCTTAGGAATAAACTGATTGATTTTAGGAAAT
>JBBBDQ010000791.1:3560000-3695000 GCA_037127315.1 Ascarosepion bandense | reverse complement strand
TCCGATTAAAAAAAAAAAATAATCAACTGAAAAAACCCGTTAGATAATTTTTTTTTTCAAAGCTGCTCCGAGGATGAAACTTAAGAAAATGGCTTAAAGTTAAAGAGGAAAAGAGGAGTTTTAGTCTGTCTTCGAATTTGTAAAACGATTTCTGATTCTATTTCAAATGTCTGCATTCTGTGCTGGGATATCATCGCTCCTGACAATTCTCGTTGCATATAACTTCATCTCTTGTTGTTATTTGTATAACTATTAGAAAATTTAAATGTTTTTAAAGCAAAAATAAAAATAAATAATATTTCAAAAAGATGCAGGAACTACAACGCCTATATATCAAAGAGGCAATGAATGTGAAAAAGAAAACACTTGAAAAAGTTGCACTCAGTAAAAAACTAAGGATAAAATTATAATAAGTATTTGCGAAATATGATGAAAAATCTCTGGACTGGTGTTAAAATAATATATTCGGTATTTAATCACCTTTGAAGAAGTCTCTTTCTGATCGTACACACTTCAACCAGTGTCATTTCCATTAACAGAAGCATTCATGGAACTACGTTTTGGGGACAGCAATCTGAAAAAAAAAAGTTCCAGGAATGCTTCCATCAATGAAGAAACGACGCCTGTTAAAGTGAGCGGTTTTAGAAGGGGGCTGCTTCGAAGAAGATTAAATGCAATTTCACCTATTAATAGTCTGATTGCATTCTCTGAATTTTCTACAGGTTTTGTTTCTTTGGGAAAAATTTGATTTTCGAAGAGGAAAAATCACAAGGGGTGAGATCTGGAGAATATGTTGTTTTTTGTCGAACAACTTCAGCACAAACTATGGTCAATGTAAAAATCTCTATGGTGTAGTAAAAAGACCACATTCTACACATTTTCCTAGAAAGAGATACATCGAAAGTTACAATTAAATTCTACAAAGCACGTCAGAAATTGCAATACAACTGCTTATATACACACACACGCGCGCACACACACATACACACACAAAAGCACACACACATATATATATATATATATATATATATATATATATATATATCTTAAATTTTGGTACATATGTAAAAGATCCAATATTGAATGAGCTCTTTCCTTGTAAATTTACCAAAAATTTAGCTATATATATATATATATAATATTTAAACGAGTTATTTCGCTATCATGGTTTCTACCATGAGTGGTGTCTTCAGGCGATTTTTAATAATTTTTAAGTTATTAAAAATCGCCTGAAGACACCACTCATGGTAGAAACCAAGGTAGCGAAATAACTCGTTTAAAAATTAAAAATATTCAAAAGTTCTACAATATAATTGTATAGAACACTTTTTAATACAAATGTGTACTGGCCTAACCCTATTAGGACCCAAAAGTAAGTATTAAACAATATATATATATATATATTCAATTAGACTTATTGTGATCTCTGTCTGTTTTTGATGATAGGAATTTTTTTACCCTTGTTTCTGAACATTACATACATTTTATTTAATTTTTCCATAGATTTATTCTTTTTTCCCAGTATACACCCATGAATAGTTGTGGACGAAAGGCTTGCCTTGGGTTTTTTTTTGTTTTTTAACGGATCTTTTGATCATTTCTGTTATCCCCTCTTTCGGGGTTTTTTTTTTAAGCGGTATTATTAAAAACTATTTATTTTATAGTTTGTTGGTTTTCACCTTGGTCCTCCTCCTTAAGTGTGTATTAGTGTTTTGCTGCATATATATATATATATATATATATATATATATATATATATGTGTGTGTGTGTGTGTGTGTTTTACGTATTTACCCTGGAATAGATGTTGAAAAGTCCTCAGCGTGACCAAATTTCTAAATTTTTAACGAATTAACAAATTGTTTTTATGGGAAAATTTCTTTCTGAGTAACCCGATTATTCTTTAACACTCCTCACCTCATATATAATTGGTAAAAAATACGCACCCACTGTGTAGATACGTTTGTTTACTGGTGCGAATCAAACACGTAAATAGAATTAAGAGCAATTTGTTTTTGTTTTTTTAATGTTATAAAAAGAGAAATATACTTACTGTCAGACGGCTGCAACATGGTGGACATAATACAGTCATCACTCCGGGGTCGCCTCTTCGGGTCAACCCCGTCAGACATAATGTCCGACATTATGGTAAAAGGTAGATCCAGTTTGCCGATGTTTTTTTATGAACGAGATAAAATCCTTTGAGATTTTCGTATATCTTTGATTAACCCTTTGATCTTTGTAGATCATACAGTGTCATTTTCTATCGATTTTTGTTAGACAACTTATTGACATATTCTTTTCGAAATGCAACATATTTTAATAGTCGAATGAATTTTTTGTCTTTTCCCACAATTCAAGGCATCAACGTTTGAGCAAATGAAATATAAACACTCATAATAGTGTCATATTTTTTTCTAATAGTATGAATGTTTATTAAATCAAGTTTGTTGTTTTTTTTAATTTTTGGCTGACGTTTCACGATTTTATGAGAATTATTTGTATTTGGGGACATTTTAAACCAAAGTAAAATTAATTCTATTTTTAATATCATTCCTTATATTTTTCAACAATATATATATATATATATATATATATATATATATATATTCACTTTAAAGGTTAATTTTAGTGGATACTCGTATTTGAGTGGACACTTCGCTTATTTATTAAACATTATTTGTTTATATTTATTTAATTTCGTCTGCCGGCTTGAATGTGGAAGAAACTTTTTAAAGAAAAATGTAAGCTCTCCGACAGGAATCAAATTTGTCTTTCAATTTGGACAGAAGGAGCTACCGTTTTATCTGACACCCTTATATATATATATATATATATATATATATATATATATATATATATATATTCACAATATTATGATGAAATTTATCTCAATGGTCTTATTAAATGGTATCTCTAAGCTCCGTTTCCGGGATTTCCAATGAAGATAACAATATTTTTGGCAAGAATCTGTTTATTTATTACTGTTAACGACTCGAGATTATGATAGAACTTTGTGAGGATAAATGTTTTAAATTTGATAAAAAAAAGGCAAATCGATCGAAATGGACAGATTCATTAAAAGAAATTGTGAACCGGTAATTTAAAATATGAGCTCAATGTTGACAGACTGAATTGAAAAGAAAATACGTATCAGAGTTTGTTTTATTTTTGCTGAGTGAATTCTATTTCAATCGGTAAAATCGAAATCATGAAATTGAATAAAAGTTCCGATTCCTGAAGCGTATATAAGTGTGAGAAGGTATTGTTGAAGAATGCTTTTTCTGTTTCATGTACTTTCGCCTTCGTCTCCAGATTAAAGCTGTCTTTACCGCTCGTCTGTTTATAGTGTGGACATCTTCCGTTGATAACGCCATCAGTTTTGGATTCAAGCTATCATCTGTTTTTGATCATCCGATGAAAATAGAAGAAAAAAAAAATTAGAATTATTAACATAGAAAAATAAAAAGTCAAGATTCATGTATCAAAAATAGTTTTACCAAAACTTTTCAAATTATATATCTAGCTAAATAGCTAGCTAGCTATACACTGAATATTTATATGGATTTATTTATCGATATATCTCTGTTAGTAGCCAAGTCTATTAATTTTACTCACTCGATCTGTCTTTTTCTCCCTATCTATCTATCTATCTATCTATCTATCTATCTATCTATCTATCTATCTATCTATCTCATTTGATGCATATCTATATATCTATCGATCTTAGTCTGTTCATATCTATCTATGTCCAATTATTACTGAGACTATTATAGCTGCAACTATTATACTGAGTGAAAGCCTTAAGCATGATATATTGATATAGAAAACTATTATGGTGCTCTGTGTAGAGTGGAATGGCCATTTCCTCCTTCATTAAAAAGTAACCTGCGAGACTTCCTGGGAGGCAGTCTAGAGGCAATCGTGAGGCAGTCGAGACGCAGTGTAACTTGACAGTTCAGACGTACACTTCAATCTTCTAACTAATAACACTTATTTTGTATATATGTTGTTATTCTAATAGGCTGGTTCAACCTACCTTCTTGTTTCCGTGTCTTTCTTCCTGGCCTTAACAGTTTACAACAGAAACGTTCTACGTTCAAGAATCAAGACAGCCTATGAGTAGTCTCATACACAAAGAACAATATTTCTAAAATACAGAGTGTCGCCCAAAATTGACATTAGAGGTGGGAGATACTAAAATCTAGCAGGTAAAAAAATTTAAATACCTGGCAATTGTTCTAACAGAAGAACGGAAAGTGCGACACCGAGATCCGAAGGTGAATTGACATAACGAAGGAAGCATTCCAGAATTTGAGTAAAGTATTAAGAAACACGTCAATTTCACTAGAAACAAAGAAGCGAGTGGTTTGCTATGTGATGTCAGTTCTTCAATATGGCAGTGAACAATGTTATCTTCGATGATATTGTTCACTGTCATATTGAAGAACAATATCATCGACAATATCATTCGACAATATCATCGAAGATGAAGGAAATACTGAAAGCAATTGAAATGTGGTTCTGCAGAAGGATGCTGCAATTATCATGGATCGAGCATGTGAGGTTTTGGAAAGGATGGAAACGACAAAGAAATTAATTCTGAGCATCAGGAAGAGACAGCTGAAGTTCCTGGGACATGCAATGAGGCAGGAGGGCTTGAAGAACCTGATACTAACAGGCCAGATAGAAGGGAAAAGAGACAAGGGAAAGCAGCGGATAAAATACTTGAAGGACCTAATCAGATGATCTCAGTAACTACATGTCACAGGCAAACGAAATTAAATAAGCTTCATGTTGCAGAACAAAATTTTTATTTAACGAAGCGAAAGATATTCAAGAATTCAAGATATTCAAAGGGATGTAGATTTTATAACCGATTTCACAAAGCTTAAGAAATATCCAACATGCGGACAACATGACACTCGTCAAGTTGTTAGTCCATCTCCTGTAACATGTCTTGTTTAACATTTTCTCGTGTCTCAGTTATTCTCTGCTTAAGGTCATCTAGTCTTGCAGGGGGATATAGATTTGTCCTTTCACATAAAAAATAAATCGCGCGGTGTCAAATCAGGTGAACGTGGTGGCCATTTCAACAGCAAATTTTCATGATCACTGGTACGACCAATCTATCTATCTGGTAGATTCTCATTGACATATGTCCGCAGAATCAAATTAGTTTTTACACATTTTATTAAAATTTACGATCATTTCAGCAGGAACTGGCTATCTTATTAGACTACAAAATTATGTCAATTTTTTTATGGATACGCTGTATATGACTCATATCATTTTGCTCTTATACGCAACTGATGGTTAGCTAATCCTTCCCGAATGCGTGTTGGCTATCTAATCCCTGCTGCAGATGCTTGCCCAGGCACATCTGTGTTTCTTCAATATAGAGCCAAGCAACAGACAATTTAAACAGTGGTCGTGCTAGAAATCAACGAGACAGTCATCACACATACACACACACACAAACGCACATCATACACACCATTCATATCACACACACACACACACACACACACATTGGCATGATCTACATCACACAGCAATTGGGAAATTGGAGATTTTGAGTAGCGTGAAACCTCCGCTTAATTATTTTTCTTCCCAGGTTTACTCTTTATATTTGTATGAATAAATGAAATACCAGCAATAGATTTTTATACAAAAAAATTACCAACAATACATAATTATAACAAAATTATCAACATCACAATTTCAAAGAAAAATGAAGAACAATATATTTTATCTGTAGCCGAAGGCATACAATTGCATTCAAAGTTGAAACCATAAAATTGTGTTGAAAATATTTACATTTCAGAATTAAATAACCCATAGAGTTGTTAATATGTCGCTAAAAAAATCAGCCACTCAACAATATTTATAGTATAATTACCAATATTTTATATTTACCAATTTATTTTTTATTTTTTAATATTTTTTTTAATTATCAATATTTTAATAGCACAATGACCAACAATAGATTTTTTCTGTACCTGAATTGCATTCAAAGTGTATTTAGTTGAAGCCATAAAATTAGGTTGAAAGTATTTAGATTTCAGCTCGCATAATAGAAGAGGTTGCAGTCAGGGTTATGTGGCCGTAAAAAATTAACGGACAGCTGTGACTGTTGCCAGACATCGGGTCTTCCAGCAGCCACTCTCTTGAGCAGAGCAGCACTACTGCCTCGAGGCATTTATTGTAGGCCTACGTGTTGAGTCTGAAGCGCTGTGGGAGAAGGAATAGAAGCACAAGGCCGCTATCGTTAGTCAGTAAGATAGGTGCCATATGTGATACACGCTCGGGCGATCATGTCTCGAAAGAGATATGACTGACTGGGCAGAAGATAATCTCGCAATAGACTTTCTGCAGTAGACTACAATCCAGGCTACAGAACTAAAACTGTCCTGTTATTTAACCAATAACTGGAGGGAAGAGACGGATTAATACCTTTCCCAAGGGTATTTGCACGTAAGTGAATGCAAGAAATTCAACTGGAATTTGAACTCGCCACCCCGATTTCTCGTTCCGAGTCAATATCCACTGCACCACAAAATCACTCCAAACAAAATGATGCTGTCTGAATATGTTATCCAACTCATTCCGAATACTCTACACTCTCTTCAGTTGACAACCAAGCACCCTGAACTGTTAGTATTGGAGCTTCCAGCGCGAATGCCAAACAGTACAGCAAGGTATTTCAAAATTTCTTACGGAGTAAATTGCGTCATAGTAGTCTTTTTCTCACAGACGGTGTCCAACTGACCGTACTACACCCTGTGTGTGTGTGTGTGTGTGTGTGTGTGTGTGTGTGTGTGTGTGTGTGTTCGTGTAGGGTATATTGGTTGTATTTGAGCAATAAATCTTGATTTTCGCATTTTCGCAATTTTAAGAACCTTCTGATGATGTCTTTTGCTTTTGGGAAAAACCGTACCTATATTGTTCAATATGTTTTGCTGTTTTGCTATTCTTGAAGACGCACCACTTGAAAACCCCTAAATAACACAATGGATAACTACAGCCCTATCAATGTGCAAAACGTTTTTTTTCTTTTTTTTTATAATGGCTGGCGAAAATTGAAAATACTTAAATCTAAATTTCTTCCCAAAGGAAGTCTGTCGCTGAAGTTCATATATAAAATAGCAGACAAAATGAGATGTAAATCTAATTTTGGCAAAAATATCATCTGCTTATCTTGTTCAAAAATTAGGTGTGGCTTGCTAATTAAAAGATAATTTTTCCAAGTGAGACATAGATATTTAATATGCATGTCAGTATAATTTGGATGGCTAAACTTTACGTTGAAGTCATTATGTTTTGTGAGGTTAATTTACAAAATATGTACTGACGTTTTTTAAGGCCTTGAAGCTGCCGCAGTTTAGCAAGCAGCAATTTGTGCAAAATAATCTGTTTCTTGCTTTTGATGCTGAATTTTTAAGTTTTTGCAAAGAAATAAACACTTAACGAGACACGATATATTCTAAGCACCGCGTAGATCTGGCGCAAGAACGTAGGTAGAGGTTAGTTTGTGAGGATCGAACTCACTACTCATTTGTAAGAGGTTCCTGTGAGACAAGCTTGCTAACCATTACAAAACGTCGACGTACCCAAGCATTAACTGCAACAGTAAATTTCATTCAAAATCGTAAAGTTTTTAAAGTAGTGCTAATACAAGCGGCTTCCCGTTAATGTATTTGCGAAAGAAGTAGGGCAGCTAAGGATGTTTTGCTGAATTTCTCGCCCATGGGTCCCAAAATCCAACAGTTTTAAAGAAAAAAAAGAAGTGTTATTCAGGGATTGTTTTTAAAGTAGTGCTAAACAAGGAAGAGAAATAAAGTGTTGAAAAATGATGAGTGTATTGATTTCCAAATTTCATTCAGTCAATTAAATGCCATGAAAAACGCTTGGGAGATCATGTCTCCCTCGGTCCAAGACTGACTACGTAGAAGATTTTCCCGCAGTAGGCTGGCATTCCTTCTGCAGTAGACAAATTAGTTTCTATAGCCTTGGTTGGCAACTCGTCTACTGCAGAAGGAATGCCAACCTACTGCAGAAAAACTTCTACCTAGTCAGTCATGGATCGAAAGAGACATGATCTAAGCGTTTATCATGTATGGCACTTAACTGTCTGAGGTGCCATACATGATAAACACTTGGGAGATCATGTCTCTTTCGATCTATGACTGACTAGGGAGAAGATTTTTCTGCAGTAGGTTGGCATTTCTTCTTCGGTAGACGAGTTGCCAACCAAGGCTATAGAAACTAATTTGTCCTACTATTTAACTTTTAGCTAGAGGGAGAAGAGATAGATTAATATAATTAACAAGAGTATTTCCCGAATTAACGGGCTTAATTTTAATTTTTTATGTAATATATAATGGTTTGGTGATGAAAGTGGAAGAGGGATACGAGGTGATTGAATTGCTATTTGGAAATCGATCCGAAATATTTGTGTAAAAAAGCGGAAATTCTCGATAATAGCACACAGAGTAAAGGAGACCCATGTTTTTTTGATTTACTCCCTGAAAAAAAAACAAAAACAAAAAAAAACAAAAAAACAAAAAAAAACAAAATAAAACAAAGATATCAATCTCATGGTATCACCAAACGGAGACAAAGTTAGATTTACTTTTGTTTCTAGTTTCTTGTAACAAGCAAACACGTTTTCCTTCTCAGCTATGACATTTACTGAACTTATATATTAATATTTTATTTCCCGTTTATTGAAATTACTCATTTGATTTATTTGATGATATATTTGAATATTTTGTAAAACCGAAATGACGAGCGGGGACAGAGAGGAGAATAAGAAAATATATCCACTCTATTATAATAAAAGCCGTTGTGTGTATATATATATATATATATATATACTCTGGCGTGTACGCATCGCTAATTCAGTAAAATGACTTAGAGCACCCTAGCTATTGGGCGCGTATAGTGATAATATATGCGCTAAAAATCTGCCTTCTTCCACCGAACGCCCATAGCCCAGAGGTAGGATCGCCGACTGACGCCAATTCGGTCGGGTTTCAATCCTGGGTTAAAAGGCAATCGGAGTCTAACCGTACTGATGTGCTTTGATACTGCGAAACAGATCTGTCTGCGGATGACAATATATATATATATATATATATATATATATATGTGTGTGTGTGTGCGTGTGTGCGCGTGTGTGTGTGTGTGTGCGTAGGCAGCAAATTTTCTGTAAGACCTGTCTGCATATTTTTAATAAAATCCGCTTGTACTCACGGAAAACCTTTCGCGTATTATAGTTGAAAGATATCAGAAATGAGCTGGTAACTTTGACAGATGTTATCATCGTTCATTTCTCAATGTTCCCAATTACTTTCAATCTCCTTCCACGATCATCTTCAGGGGTGTGAGTTATGGTAACAAAAAATAACCGTAAAACTGTGGTGTTAAAATTTACTGTAATTTTTTTCTGCTTCAAATACAACGGTTGACAAATTGCTTAGCCTTCATTAGAACGTGAAAATTATCCAAAATGGATTTTTTTATATGTTGTAATGTCATAGTCATGCACGTGTTATTCGAATTATCCGAAATCTTCAAATACTACATATAAAAGAAAATGAATAAAAATAACTTTGATCTGAATTTGGATAAAGAATACTATGCAACATCAAGAAAAATATATAAAGTACAAAATGCAACATCAAGAAAAATATATAAAGTACAAAATGCAACATAAAAAATATACAAAGTACAAAATGCAACATAAAAAAATATACAAAGTACAAAATGCAACATAAAGAAAAATATGTAAAGTACAAAATGCAACATGAAGAATATATAAAGTACAAAATGCAACATAATGAAAAATATATAAAGTACAAAATGCAACATAAAGAAATATATAAAGTACAAAATGCAACATAAAGAAATATATAAAGTACAAAATGCAACATAAAGAAAAATATATAAAGTACAAAATGCAACATAAAGAATATATAAAGTACAAAATGCAACATAATGAAAAATATATAAAGTACAAAATGCAACATAAAGAAATATATAAAGAAGAAAATGCAACATAAAGAAAAATATATAAAGTACAAAATGCAACATAAAAATATATAAAGGACAAAATGCAACATAAAGAATAATATATAAAGTACAAAATGCAACATAAAGAAAAATATATAAAGTACAAAATGCAACATAAAGAAAAATATATAAAGTTCAAAATGCAACATAAAGAAATATATAAAGTACAAAATGCAACATAAAGAAAAATACATAAAGTACAAAATGCAACATAAAGAAATATATAAAGTACAAAATGCAACATAAAGAAAAATATATAAAGTACAAAATGCAACATAAAGAAAAATATATAAAGTACAAAATGCAACATAAAGAAATATATAAAGTACAAAATGCAACATAAAGAAAAATATATAAAGTACAAAATGCAACATAAAGAAAAATATATAAAGTTCAAAATGCAACATAAAGAAATATATAAAGTACAAAATGCAACATAAAGAAAAATATATAAAGTTCAAAATGCAACATAAAGAAATATATAAAGTACAAAATGCAACATAAAGAAAAATACATAAAGTACAAAATGCAACATAAAGAAATATATAAAGTACAAAATGCAACATAAAGAAAAATATATAAAGTACAAAATGCAACATAAAGAAAAATATATAAAGTACAAAATGCAACATAAAGAAATATATAAAGTACAAAATGCAACATAAAGAAAAATATATAAAGTACAAAATGCAACATAAAGAAAAATATATAAAGTTCAAAATGCAACATAAAGAAATATATAAAGTACAAAATGCAACATAATGAAAAATACATAAAGTACAAAATGCAACATAAAGAAATATATAAAGTACAAAATGCAACATAAAGAAAAATACATAAAGTACAAAATGCAACATAAAGAAATATATAAAGTACAAAATGCAACATAAAGAAAAATAGATAAAGTACAAAAAATACAATATAAAAAAAGTGAAAACGGATAATATAGAAAAAATAAAAACAAAAAGATGAAATGTTACTTCCTTCTTTAATTTTCTTGTAACTTCTTTGCACCTGAGAGCGTTTCAACAAGTCACACCTAAAACTTATTCAGATGAAAAATATCGGCAGAACATGGGTTACGTGTGTTGGTTTTATACATTCACTAGCTTCTTCCTGGTTTGACAAACGTTATATGGTAGGGATGCAGATTTTTGTGTTTTTTGTTGCATAAGAAGAATCTATTTTAAAAATCAGCGTCCGAAATTCTTATTTATTTGAGGGCATCAACTATATATACCCAGTGGGAGAAACAGATCTACCTAAATCAAACATTAGACACGCGCATTAGCAGTCCTGGTTCAACTCACATTGTATTCACCAGCAAATAAAAGAAAACATCATTGTCTCCTGGAAAAACTAAATGCATGATGTCTGGTTGCCTATTCGTACTGAGTGCCTCATAGATGTGGTCCTGTGCCCGTTGTATACTATATTGCTTATAGTACAAGGATCGAAAGACGTTATATGTACAAGGCGGCTCTTAAAATGGTTATTGAATGAGATGTGTGGGATATGAATGAAAGACGGGATTGCAGGAAGTAAAAATTATGAGAACAAGGAGTATAGATAAGGGTTAAAGTGTGACTAGAAGAGGTTACGATTCTAGTGTAGAGGGTAACTAAAAAATGGCTATGGTGAATGAGGCGTATGATATGAATAAAAGAGGGTGTCGTAGGAAGTGAAAATTATGAGAATAAGGATGATAGATAATGCTTAATGCTTGACATGAAGAGGTTAATATTCTAGTGTAGAGAGCCACTAATAAAATGGCTATGATCAATGAGTAGTGTGATATGAATGAAAGAGGGTTTCGTAGGAAGTGAACATTATGAGGATAAGGAGGATAGATAACTGTTGAAACTTGACTTGAGGAGATTAAGATTCTCGCGTAGAGGGCTACAAATAAAATGCTTATGAAGAATGGGGTTTGTGATATGAATGAAAGCAGGCGCTGTACGAAGTGAAAATTGTAAGGAAAAGGAGGATAGTTTGTTTTTTTAATCATTTCACCCCGAGCAAGGAAGAAATGCCACTGATGAGCTGAGGGCTACATAACTGTAAAAAGATTAATTAGAAAAGAGTGAGGAGTACAAACTAGTTAGAAAGGAACAATAGAAAGCTGAGAATGCAGGTGCGATGACAGATACATAGGTGGAGAGAAAGGGAAGGTTATACGGGTGTGGGGAGAGAGCTAGAGTCCAGTGGTTAGTAGATGAGTATTGACTTTGCATTTAAATTTCTGGAGGTTGTAGCCGTCAGGAAAGCAAGAATACGGGAGCGAGTTCCACAGGCGGGAAGTGCTAGAGAAGAAGCTGCAGGAGTAGAATTGTCGTCTGCATTTGGCTAACCTAACTGTGAATGGGTGGGACCCAGTTGCCAATCTGGTTGCACGAGTAAACACCTGTTGAGGATGCACCAGTGACTTAAGTTCGTCTTAGCAGAAGCCATGAAAGTATTTATAGAACAGACAAAGGGAGGCCACATTTCGACGGTAGGGAAGGGGCTGCAGTCGAGCCGCCAGATCAGTACCTATCACATTACAGACTCTCCTTTGGAGCCTGTCAAGAACACTGAGGAGAACGGCAGGGACGCCTGACCATAAATGGCAGCAGTACTCTATGCACGGACGGATGGTTGACTTGTATATATGCAGGATGGATTCAGGCGGAAAAAAACATCCTGGATCGACATAGTGACCCAACCTTCTTAACAGTAGATTTTGCTATGGATTCAATATAGTGGTTCCATTTGAGGTCTGAGGAGAGGGTAAGGCCGAGGAGGCGTAGTGTGTTGCTCTCAGGGAGAATCGCTTTGTCCATGCTTATGGGAGGCAGGAGAGGTTGCCTGTGATGGTTGACAGACAACAGCTTGGTCTTAGACGCATTGAAGTTGACAAGCCACTTCTTGCCCCAATTCACCACAGAGTGTAGATCCCGTTCAAGGTCAGCAGCGAGATTATGTCTGTCCGCCACGACAGGTTTCTTACTGGTGCGGGAGTATATTGTGGTGTCGTCTGCGTAGATCTCATCTGGGAGGTCGTTGATGAAAATAAGGAGTTTAACGAATGAACCTTGGCGATACATGACATATTATACAGATGATCATTAAAATCTTAACTCATTTAAGTCTAGTATCAACCATCATCTAAATATTCATACAAACTCCTGAAATGACCCAGTTAGTTTTTATACAAACTTTTATATATAGCTGAATTTTAAAATCTTAACCCCTTCAAGTCTAGTGTCAACTATCATCTATCCTTATATACCCGTACAAGCTCATAAAATGGCCTAGTTAGTTGTTATACATACGTTTTTATTTAGCTGACCATTAAAACATTAAACCCTTCAAGGCTAGTGTCAACCGTCATTTATCCCTACATACCGAAACAAGCTCAGAAAATGGCCAATTTAGTTGTTATACATACATTTTTATAGAGTTGACATTTACAATCTTTACCCATTCAAGTGTAGTGTCAACCGTAATCTATCCTTTTATACACACACAAGCTCATAAAATGGCCTAGTTAGTTGTTATACAAAGCTTTTTATATAGCTCACCTTTACAATCCTAACCTATCTCGTGTCAACCGTCATCTGTCTCCGCATACACATACAAGCTCATAAAATGGCTAAGTTATTTGTTATACATATGTTTTTATATAGCTGACCATTAAAATCTTAACACCTTCAAGTTTATGGTCAAATGTTATTACACATTCCATGGTTTTTCAGAAAATTTTCTTTTTCTTTTTAAGCAATTTTTTTAGTTTCTGAAAGGATTTTCGTTTTTCCATGTTTCCACTGATTTCGGATTGACGTTCTCCATAGATTTTTATGGCACTATAAACTTAAAATACTGTATCATCTTTGCATCTCCAGCTTACACCTTGAATTGCTTCTTTACTGACAACCATGCATTCTGTCGTCTTTCAGTGAATAGTCTTTCCTTCTTGCTTTCTTTTATTATCTGAAGTGCTTTTTTCTTCTGACACTGTCATCAAGTCTCAGCTGCATATCTTATGTGACTAAGATTATGTTTGCCAGTAATAAAACTTGGTAAGTTTTCCAGGTCTCTTTTAGAATTGTCTGATTAAATTAAAAGCATTCTTCTTTATTTGCGTTTTCAAGCGTAAGGATACAGTTCTAATTTGGTGATTAGACAGAGACAAATTAGCTTTTTCGTGTATTGGCACTGTTTCTCGGTTTATTTAAGAATAGGGAAGTTTACTTATGCGTAATCTGAAGGTCATTCAGGATGAGTAAACGCCTTTAGGCCAGCAAGAAAGTAGAAGATCAATAACACAATAAACACACTGATCATATTTAAGCTAACTGAAACTTCTGCTGGATGATCGATAATTAGTAAAATAATCTCAGTAGTCTGACCAAATTAAACTTGAGTACCCGTTAATTGGTTTGACAGCAAGCAGATTTGGCTGATCCCACCCGGAAAAGTTTTAAAAGTGGATAGAGAGAGAGAGAGAGAGAGAGAGAGAGAGAGAGTAGACAATCATTGTTTAATTCAGCTGAAGCAATAACTTACTCTGAAACCAATAAAATGTAAACGCAAATTCAACTCCATCAGCTTCTTTTCTCGCACTTCCCGCCTGTGGAATTCCCTTCCATTTACTTGCTTCCCCGACAGCTATAATCTCCAAGAATTTAAATATAAAGTCAATAGTCATCTCCTATCTCACTACCTGCATCCTCTCTCTCATGCTCCTTTCTCCGTCCACTCCACTCTCATCAGTATTCTCATCCTTCTTTACCCAGTTCCTGACACCCTCTATAACCTGACACTCATTCTCATAACTTTCCTCCTATGTAACCCCCTGCAAAACAGTGGCAGTAAAATGCCTTGCTTGGGGCAATATGATTATAAAAAAATGATACGTCACGAGGTGAACTATGACGTCTAACGTCCTGTAGGGAAAAGTTATTCAGAGATAAAAAAAAGACATTGGAAAAAGTAGAACCTGCTGTGAAAAGCAGTGACAGACCAAGGTAGGAATGACAAATTTGCGAGAAAAGAAACTACAAGGAAAGTTGACACGGGGAATTTAATAACTCCAGGGCATAATAAACGCTGACGGAAGGTGATTGAAGGCTATTTAAAGCAACAGGGTATAAGACGTTTTGTAGTGCCATGGATGCACATATACTTGCATCCAACATACAGGGAAACGTATGATAATTTTTTTGGTTGTTTGGTTTTTATAACAAATCGACCTCGGCGGGTCATTTATTGCCAGCTAAACTTTATTTATTTATTGCTGGTAGTACCTTTTTCTTTCAACAATTCATTGTTGTTTTTTATATTAGTTCTGTGTCTAGCAATACATTTTCCTTTTCGAGTATCAAGATTCATTGGGATTTGTTTTTAAGGGGAGGGTCCCCAAGTCCTACCCTTGTTATTTAACCCATAACTGGAGGGAAGGGAAGGATTAATACCTTTTCCAAGTGTACCAGTGCTTAAGTGAATGCAGGGTATTCAACAAGAAATCGAACTCGGTCCAACGATTTCGCTTTCCGAGCCGATATCCACTGCACCACAACGCACATCCGTCACTATACGCTTACAGCACCTGGTATTCCCAAGCGGTCACCCATCTAAGTACTGATCAGGCTCAACCTTGCTTAACTTCGGTGATCGAGCGAGAGCCGGTGTATTCAACGTGATATAGCCGTAAGCAAGCACAACCGTCACTAAACGCTTACAGCATCTGGTATTCTCAAGCGGTCACCCATCGAAGTACTGACCAGGCTCAATGTTGCTTAACTTCGGTGGCGAGCGAGAACCGGTGTATTCAACGTGATAGGCCGTAAGCGAAAAGAATGATAAGTGAAGCTATCTAAACTTACTAAAGAAAAGTAAATAAATAATAACTAAAATTTTATACTTTATATTAAACGCAGACGGAAGGTGATTGAAGGTTATTTAAAGCAACAGAGGATAAGACGTTTTGTAGTGCCATGGATGCACATATACTTGCATTGAATATACAGGAAAACGTATGAAAAAGACGATAAGCGGGGCTATCTACACTTACTAAAAGAAAGTGAATACATAATAATTAAAATTTTATAGTTTAGGCGGAAACGTTTGAAGTATGAATTGAAAGTAGATTTTAGAAGGAATACAAAATCAATCCTAAAAACCAAACATGACACAAAGCACAACTAAACAGCAAGAAAAAGGTGAGGAGTTTAAACAGGAACTTAAGATTAAATAGGAAATAAATATTTCAGAGTTTATGCAGAGGTGCTTGAAATATTAATTAAAAGCAGACTTTGAGAAGGAATACAAAACCCAATCCTAAAGACGGTATATGTGATGAAGCTCGACTCTTTAAAAGAACGATGACGCGTATAAATCGGGCGATAGGCGAACATATCTAATCCTATTTAGGAAAAACAAATAAATAAATCTATATCTATATAAGTGACGAGGGTGGACATTGTGTAAGTGCTTGCTTGTTTGATAGATTCGACTTAGCGTCTGCTTTTTGCAGTCTAGCTCGACGGGAGTTGCGCTTAGATGTAGATTAAAATTTTAGAACGCTAATGACACCTTCAAACTTTTCAGAAAGTCAAAATTCCGGGTAGAAAAATATATATTATCACCACACAAAGTCAGGGATCAGTTTATGTGTTGATTATAATATAGAATCGATCACCCACTTTATATTATTTATATCTATATAATTTGCCCCTCTCCCTCCCACCCTAATCAAATAGAGACGTTCTACATTGTTATCTATTTCCATAAAAGTGACGAGGGTGGACGTTGTGCAAGTATTTGCTATGGAAATTCAGCATATGATTTTTATTCTTATTATTCCTTAAACTACCCTAGTGAAACCAGGCTAAACTGCTAGTAGTAAATAAATTTTAGTACTTTAGTCGGAGACGCTTGAAGTATAAATTGTAAGTAGATTTTAGAAGGGGAGGGAAATGAATGCTAAAACTCGAATATTTGTTTATATTTCTGAGATGAGGTGGTATTTACACTATTTACATTATTCGGACTATTGCCCTCATCTTCCTTGCAATTTTGTCCTCAAAGAGACATGCCCCAGTGGATATAGACGTTGGTTAATTCCAGTGACTTGACCCAAAGAATTGTTCAAAGAATTGAGTTCACTACAATGTTACAGCAGTAGTGAACAAATAACTTAAAAATACGGGTTAAAGGGAGATAACTCATGACCACCAGAAGCGTCTTCACACAAGGAATGAGAATGATATACACCAGTGGTCGTAATAAAGAGGTCAGTCTGAAATTCCGAGCAGCCGAAGAAGGCCGGAGCGTACAACGGCTGAACCGTCGTAAAATGGCAACGAAGATGAGAACATTAGTCCGAATAATGTAAACAGTGAAGCTCGATTAATCTTCAAAAGAAAAGTTATGCGTATGAACCGGACGATAGGCAAACCTATCTACTCCTATTTAGGTAAAACAAATAAATAAATAGTAAATAAATTTTTATACTTTAGTCGACGCTTGAAATATAAATTGAAACTAGACTTTAGAAGGAATGGGAATTCCTGTCCTAGAGATGAAAGACGCAATAAAGCTCGACTAATATTCAAAAGAACGAAGATCCATATAAGCCGGACGACAGGCGAACCTATTTACTCCTATTTAGAAAACAAATCTAAAAGTTTAGGTGAAAATGCTTGAAGTATAAAAAGAAGGTAAGGCTTTAGAAGAAATGGTAAACTCAGCCTCAAAGATGAAACGACTATTCTTCAAAAGAACGATGTCGCGTATGAAATGGGCGATAGTCGGATGTATATACATTGATTCAGAAAAAAAGTAATGAAATCGTTAATAAAATTTACACGGAGATCCTTGAAGTATAAATTAAAAGCAGATTTTAAAAGTAATAGGAAAACAATCCTAAAAAGGAAATATGTGATAAATCTCCACTAATCTTTGAAGGAGCGGCGCCGTGTATGAACCGGTCTATAGACATCATATCTACTTGCCTTATTCTTTGAGGATGAAGGCGATCATGGCCTTCCATGTCTCCCTATCCCTGGTGGCTCTTAGCACGCCTTCTCCTGTTACACCATGAAACCCTCGTTCCATCATCCACCTGATTAGGTCCTTCAAATATGTTATCCGCTGCTCTCTTTTTCCCTCTATCTGGCCTGTTCGTATCAGGTTCTCCAAGCCCCCTTTCCTCATTGCATGTCCCAAGAATTTCAGTTGTTTCTTTCTGATGCTCAGTATTAATTTCCTTTTCGTTTCTATCATTTCTAAGACCTCATCATTGCTCACATGCTCGATCCATGATATTCGCAGCATACTTCAGTAGAACCAGATTTCAGTTGCTTCAAGTTTTTCTTTGATCTTTGATGGTATTGTCCAGCATTCACTGCCATATTGAAGAACTGACATCACATAGCAATCCAGTAGTCTCTTCTTTGTAGTGAAAGTTTCCTGTCTCTTAATACTTTACACAGCTTCTGGAATGCCTCGTTCGCCATGCCAATTCGCCTTCGGATCACTGCGTCGTACTTTTCGTCTTCTGTTAGAACACTTCCCAGGTATTTAAATTTTTGTACCTACTTGATTTTAGTATCTCCCACCTGTATTTGGCATTTTGGGCTGTTGTTTTTGCTGGTGACCATGCATTCGGTTTTCTGCAGTTTATTTGTAGTTCTTTCTTGTCACTCACTTCAGCTACCTTCTGTAGAAGGTCTTGTAGTTTTCTTTTCCGTGTCTGCTATCAGCAATGTATCATCAGCGTACCTTATGTTGCTCAAATTGTGGCCTCCGATGACAAATCCTTGCAGAAGATCTAGGGCCCTCAAAATCGTCTCGCTGTACAAGTTGAACAGATCAGGTGAAAAGATACATCCTTGTCTTACGCCCCTTTCTATATTTCTATATCTGCTGAATTAGTTACCTGTCCGTATGCAGGCAGTTTGCTACCAGTAGAGATTCTTAATTACTTTTATGTCTTTCCCAAATATGTCGAGGCTGCTGAGCATCTCTATCAGTTCTTTGTTGTGTATCTTGTCGAACGCTTTTACATAATCGATAAAACAAGTCCTTCATTTGGATCGTCATTTTGGAGAACATCCTAATCATAAATATGGCGTTCCTTTTTCCAGGGTCTTTGACGAACTCGCACTGTTCTTGTCGTATCTCTAGCCTGATTCTGCTTCTCGCTCTATTCATCAAGATTCGAACAATCATTTTTGTAATGTGACACATTAAACGGTTCGGTGGATTTCGCACTCGTCTGCACTTGGCTTCTTAGACAGTGCTATGAAAATCGACTTGCTTAGCTCGTCCAGTATTACACCACTTATAAATTTCATTTGTTATTTCTGTAATTTTCTCTACGCCAAATTTTTCAGAGCTATCAGCAACTTTATTACAATGCTGTCTGGTCCAGTTGCTTTGTTTTTATTCAGTTTGGCTAGTGCAGCTTCCACTTCAGACTTTAATGTTTCTGGTCTCTCCTCATCTTTGCATATTATTGGTTGTTCTCTCTTGTCGTGGAAAAGATCTTTTATGTATTCTTCCCATCGTTGAAGTATTTCCTCTTTCTCCAATATGATCGTTCCATCCTTGGATTTTATACATCCTGTTGAAGAGCAGGATTTTTGTCCTGTCAGTTCTCTTATTTCTTTATGCATGTCTGCTTTATTTGTCCCGCTCATTGTCACTACTTCTGCACTGTTGTTGAGTCGTTACTTTTTAGCCTGTTTGCATTTGCTCCTTATTTCCTTGTGTAGTTTCCGGTATTCCTTTTTATATTATGGCATTCATTTTCTGTCTCCTTTGTATCATGTCGAGAATCTCTTCAGTCATCCACTCGTTTTTCTTTCTTCTGCGTCTGATTTCTGTTGGGCCAATGTTGTTTGCTGATGTCACTAGCGCTTCCTTTAGTGTGCCCCATTTCCAGTTTCCTTTTTCGATTTGTTCTTCGTATTTGATTTTCACACTGTCAGTGTTTTTTCTGTAGGTTGAGGTCATTCAAGAGCGTGTTGTATTGCAGTCTTGGTGCAGCACTAGTTTTCTTCAGTCTCCGGAGTTTTTCCCGTAGCTTGCAGATGCCTGGGAAGTGGTTGCTGCCATATTCGGCATTTGAATAGGTTTTGCATTTCTGAATCTCCTGTTTATGGTTATGTAGTCTATTTTGTTTTTCGTGTCACCTCCTGATCTTTTCCATGTCCATAGAGGCCGTGGTTGTTCTTCAAACCAGATGTTAGTTATTCGTAATCGAAAGTTGCCGGTCGTGTCCCCTTCCCTCTCTTTAACTACCTTGGCATTCAAGTCATCCATTATGAATCTAATTTCTTGGCATTGTCCAGGATGGAGTAGAAGGATTCTATCTCTTCCTCAGTGCTTTGTGTTGTTGGTGCATAAACTACTACAATTGCTATGTTGAACGGTCTCTCTTTCAGTTTGACCAGAAGAACTCTTTCGGAGAACTGGCAGTATCCCAAAACACATTTCTTTGTCCAGTATTAAGCCGACTCTCTTTTCATTATTTTTGCCTTCTGTGAATATTACCCTGTGGTTGTTGCTGCTGAAGTCTTAATTATTAAGCTATATTCCCAGAATATTGATGTTCAGTCTGCTTATCTCCTGCTTGACATTCTCGAGTTGCCCACTGTTGCCGAGCGTCCTGACGTTCCATGTATCCAAGGTAATTCTTTGTTTGTTGCGCACAGTCGAAGGATAACAGTCTAGAGACAGCTGTTGTTCATGTCATTCCTTCCCGGGCAAGGGACACACTCCGAAGAAATGCACCCCCTTTACGCCGTTGGTGCTATTAGATGTAGGATGACAGTCAGGTGACGTCTGTTGCCCATGTCGGCGCGTACCGGGCGAGGAATTACTTCCTCTGGAAGTTACCCCACGTCACGCCGTTGGGTTTTATATGTCTATTTTTAAAGGCAGAGTTTTCGCACAAAAAAACTAAACTTATTTATAAATGGAACTTTGTCTGTGTGTGTGTATGTGTGTGTATGTGTGTGTGTGTGTGTGTGTGTGTGTCCCTTACCTATAGACTCCGAAACGGCTGAACCGATTTTCTTGAAAATTTACACAGCTGTACTATAAGCGTATGCGAGTGCTTTTAGCTAGGTTTTGTGTCGAGGTACCCCCAATAAATATCGAAACTCGATAATCGAAAAAATAGTGTTATAGAAGGAGTGGTCCTATTTTAATCAAATTTGATACACCCATAGGACAAAGACATAAGAAACAATATTCAGAAGTTTCAAGGCTGCAGTTCTTACAATAGTGCAGAAAATCGATAATATATATGTATAAAAGGCAAGATGTTTGAGTGTGTGTCTGTTTATCTGCCTGTATGTCTGTATTTTTTTTAGTTCTTTAATTTTAGTATTTGCTTCGGGTTTGGCTCTAAGTAGGTATAATTCGATATTATCGATATCAAATATGCTTTTTTCGTCGTAAACTGAATTTTGAAGGCTAAATAAGTCCTTTGAGTAAATAGTATCATGGCTGAAACTAAGAACTACAATTATACCTACCTAAGTTACAGTTTTGTATAATCCGCATACGTACTTTCATGAAGGAGGTCCTGCTTCATATTGAAGAGAGTGAAAATTTACAGAGAGGGCATTTTACTCTTTTCTTCTTGTTCTTCTGGCAGTCGAAGATAGTTAAATGACTGTCTTCTTACTTATATTTATGAAGAGAAAGAGAGGGGTTGTAGCAGAGAGTGGAAAGGTGGGGACTTCCCAAAGGCATTACTGTGACTAAAATCAACCTTAGTATTTCAGACATATTTACAAAGTTTCCGCCATTGGTTTCAAAAAAAGGAATCGATTATTGCAGTTACAGAAAATGAAATAAAAACGAATAAGCATTAAAGTTCAATAAAATTTAAACATATATAGCAAAAGACTGCGTTGTGCTGCAGTGGATATCGACTCGGAACGAGAAATCGGGGAGCCGAGTTCGAATTCCAGTTGACTTCATTGCATTCACTTACGCACAAATACCCTTCGGTAAGGTATTCATCCGTCTCTTCCTTCCAGTTATGGGTTAAATAACAGGACAGATTGGGTTCTATAGCCTTGGTCGGCAACCAGTCTACCGTAGAACGCAATAGCAACCTACTGCGGGATAATCTTCTGCCCAGTCAGTCATGTCTCTTTCGAGACATGATCGCCCAAGCGTGTTTCACGTATGACACTTAACTAACTGACTGATAGCAAAAGACAGGTTTGACATTAGTAATTAACGGACTACGATAATTCAGCTTACCCTAACAAAGCCAGAAAACAGTAAATAAATACAATTTCGTGATGTAGGCGGAGGTGCTTCAACTATAAATTGGAAGTAAACTTTAGAACCAAAGAGGAACCTATTCCCATTGAGGAAATATGCGATAAGCCTCGATAATCTTCAAAAAATGGTAAGGCGTACGAACCTGACGATAAGCGAACCTTTTTAGGAAAAAATAACAAATAAATAGTAAATTCACTTTCAAATTTTAGGCAGAGGCTCTTGAAGTAAAAATTGAAAGTAAGTTATAGAAGGAATGCAAAACCCAATACTAAAGAGAAAACACATGATAAATCACCACTTATCATTAAAAGATAAACCGAACGACAGGCGAATTCAGTACTTTTATTTCGGAAAATAATTAAATAAATAGTAAAACAAATTTCAGAGTTTAGACAGAGATGCTTGAAGTATAAATTGAAAATAGACTTTAGAAGGAATGGGAAACCCTTTTTTAAAAGAGGAAATATGTGAATCTTACTAATCTTCAAAAGATTGGTGACTCGTATAAATCGATTAATAGGCAACCTATCTACTTCTATTTAGAAAAAAATAATTAAATAGTAAATGAAATTTCAACATTTACGCGGAAATGCTTGAAGCATCAATTGAAAGCAGAATTTAGAAGGAATGGGAAACCCTTTTTTAAAAGAGGAAATATGTGATAAATTTGAACTTCAAAGGATCGGTGTTGCGTATAAACCGGGAAATAAGCTGTTTAGAAAAAAAATAATAGTAAATAAAAGTTCAGAGCTTAGCTGAAGATGCTTGAAATATAAATTGAAAGCAGATTTTAGAAGGAATGGGAAACGCTTTTATTTTATTTTGCGAAATAAGTAACAAATCTCGACTAATCTTCAAAAGAACGTAGACGCGTATGAACCAGTGTAGGCGAATCTATCTACTCCTATTATAAAAAAAATAGATAGACGAAAAATAAAGTTCAGAGTTTAGAAGAAGGCGCTTGAAGTATAAACTGAAAATAGACTTTAGATGGAATGGCATACCGAATCTTAAAGAGAAAACATGTGATAAAGCTCGTCTAATCTTAAAAAAAAAACAAAAAACGGTGACGTGTATTACATTGGGCGAACCAATCTTCTATTTAGGAAAAAATAACAAATAAGCGCTTGATTCAAAAACTGAATGTAGACTTTAGAAGGAATGCGAAAACCTATCCTAAAGAGGAAACATGTAATAAATTTTGACTAATCGTTAAAAGTACGGTGACACGCATGAAAAGTATTATAGGAGAACCCACATTTAAATGCTTGAAGTATAAACTGAAAGTAGACTTTATACGAAATGGGACACTAGGATGTGCGTTGTGGTGCAGCTGATATCGACTCAAAACGAAAAATTAGGGAACCGAGTTCGAATTCCACTTGTATTCCTAGTATTCACTTACGCACAAATACCCTTGGGAAAAGTATTAATCCGTCTCTTCTTTCCAGTTATGGGTTAAATAATAGAACTGGTTGTGTTCTATAGTTTTGGTCGGCAACCAGTTTACCACAGAAAGCAATGGCAACCTACTGCGGAAGAATCTTCTGTCCAGTCAGTCATGTCTCAAAAGAGACATAATCGTACAAAAAGTCTATCACTTAACTGACTGACACTAATACGTTTATTTTATACGCGTCGGTATTTTTTTTGAGAATTAGTTGAGCGTTATCACATTTTTTCTGGTTCGCTTTCCATCTACTTCTACTTTCAATTTGCACTTGAAGCGGCTTCACCAAAATTCGAAATTTTATTTAGTATTTATTTATTTTTTCCTCAATAGTTGTAGATCGGTTCGCCTATTATCCGATTTATACTCGAGATCTATTACGTTTCTTCTTTAGGACTGGATTTACCATTCCTTTTGAATCTAATTTCAATTTGTTTAGGACTGGATTTACCATTCCTTCTGAATCTAATTTCAATTTGTTTAGGACTGGATTTACCATTCCTTCTGAATCTAATTTCAATTTGTTTAGGACTGGATTTACCATTCCTTCTGAATCTAATTTCAATTTGTTTAGGACTGGATTTACCATTCCTTCTGAATCTAATTTCAATTTGTTTAGGACTGGATTTACCATTCCTTCTGAATCTAATTTCAATTTGTTTAGGACTGGATTTACCATTCCTTCTGAATCTAATTTCAATTTGTTTAGGACTGGATTTACCATTCCTTCTGAATCTAATTTCAATTTGTTTAGGACTGGGTTTACCATTCCTTCTGAATCTAATTTCAATTTGTTTAGGACTGGATTTACCATTCCTTCTGAATCTAATTTCAATTTGTTTAGGACTGGATTTACCATTCCTTCTGAATCTAATTTCAATTTGTTTAGGACTGGATTTACCATTCCTTCTGAATCTAATTTCAATTTGTTTAGGACTGGATTTACCATTCCTTCTGAATCTAATTTCAATTTGTTTAGGACTGGATTTACCATTCCTTCTGAATCTAATTTCAATTTGTTTAGGACTGGATTTACCATTCCTTCTGAATCTAATTTCAATTTGTTTAGGACTGGATTTACCATTCCTTCTGAATCTAATTTCAATTTGTTTAGGACTGGATTTACCATTCCTTCTGAATCTAATTTCAATTTGTTTAGGACTGGATTTACCATTCCTTCTGAATCTAATTTCAATTTGTTTAGGACTGGATTTACCATTCCTTCTGAATCTAATTTCAATTTGTTTAGGACTGGATTTACCATTCCTTCTGAATCTAATTTCAATTTGTTTAGGACTGGGTTTACCATTCCTTCTTTGAATCTAATTTCAATTTGTTTAGGACTGGATTTACCATTCCTTCTGAATCTAATTTCAATTTGTTTAGGACTGGATTTACCATTCCTTCTGAATCTAATTTCAATTTGTTTAGGACTAGATTTACCATTCCTTCTGAATCTAATTTCAATTTGTTTAGGACTGGATTTACCATTCCTTCTGAATCTAATTTCAATTTGTTTTTCAAGAGTCTCTGAAGATTTATTTACTGTTTATTCATTTTCCTCAATAGGAGCAGATAGCTTTGCCTATCGTCCGATTCTTCTGCGTTACTGTATATCTTCCCCCAAATATGGTTTAAATAGCAACCATTCTGGTAAAAAGACATTTTTGAAATCAAAAATATATGTCGACCAGTTGCAGAAAATACATTCATAGTTATCTCGACTATACTTGATGACATAGGTAATTATTCTACAGACTTTATTCGAAAACTTACCAACTTTGTTTTAATACAGGTTTGTAGTCATTTTTTGAACTTTACTTAGTCTATCCCACTATGGACGGACTGGTAACGTATCAGTTATTTGTGTGGAAAAATAGCTTTCAGAAGTTAGGGTTCAATTTCTAGCCGATGTAGCAATTTACACTTTCATAAATTTACCCCCGAGAAATCTAAGATTCTCTCTTTTCCACCATCTATTCGTAATATAGTAGTGTAGACTAAGTTCTATAGTCTTGATTGGTAAGTAATCTAGTAAAAAAAAAGATATTCTTGTGATAGCGCTAAAAGAATGTTTATTGGCTCTTATCGTTCAAGTGAATCGTTTTTGTGATGTTGAGTGACCTACTGCTGGGTAACTATTTTCTTCCCATATTGAAATAAACGTTTCTTGTGCATTAGATAGACCGGAAGTGTCAGAAGCCAAAACGGATGCTGAAACTGAATATGATCAATCCATAATTAAGTAGTCTCCCGTTAATAACTGATGTAAAAAAAAAAAAGAATTCTAGCACAATGGACTTTCACTAAGAATTGAACTCACGGTAACACTAGAGCTGATAGACTATCTCACTAATTATTACGCCACGGCCGGGTAGCCAACGTCTGAATTGTTTAATCTATCCTTTACATCTCGGCAACATAGGGTGTTAAATAATTTTGATCTTATTCAATTCAATCTGAATTTGATAATGGAACGAATACGTGTACTTTTATTGCCGTCCTATATCACCGTGATCTTTCGAAAATATAGCTCAACTGAGATTTTTTTGAATCGTTTAATCCTAAGCAAGGCGGTAACGTCACTGATGCGTAGGGGGCTTTATAAGAGAAAAAAATTAGATAGGAGGAGAGTAAAGAGAAAGACGAACCAGTTACAGGGGGTTTCACAGAAGGGAGTAAGAGAAAGATGGGAATACAGGTGTTATGATAGTTGCAAAGGTAGAGAGAAAGGAAAGGATATACTGGGTGATGTAGAAAGAATTGGATTCAAGTAGTTAAGAGATGGGTATTGGCATTGCATTTAAATTCCTGGAGGTTGTAGCAGTCAGGAAAGAAAGAATATGGAAAGAAGTTCCACAGGCGGGAAGTGCGAGAAAAGAGGCTGATGGAGTAGAATTGTCGGCTGAATTTGGTTGATCTAACTGTGAATGGGTGAGACCCAGTTGCCAGTCTGGTTGCACGAGCAAACTCATGTGGCAGGGGCACCAGTGACTTAAGTTCTTCGGAGCAGAAGCCATAAAAATATTTACAGAACAGACAGAGGGAAAGCCATATCCCGTCGGTGAGAAAGTGGCTGGAGTCGAGCAGCCAAATCGGTAACTAAGTTTAAAAAGGTGAAAATATCATTATTAGTCCATAATAACGAGTTAACAATAAAAATCTCAAGTGTCTAAACCAAGTTATGTCTTAAAAATGTCCAGGAATAAATCCATAGGCAGGCGATCACAAATTTTTAAATCAATACACTTGAGAATGTCACATCCGGTTAGGCTTACAGAACAGCTCATGAGAATATAACATTTCGCATATATCTATTAAGTTAGATAAAACTAATTCAAAGGAATTAATGACTAATATTCAGAAGACTAAACCGGTCTATATTTGAACGTTCTGCACTTGTGCGGTATGATTCAGTTCAGTGGTACATCAATGGAAAAAAAAGATAAAAGAAATGGTGACTTATTGACACATTGACACAAATTTCAGACACTACTACCCGACAACTAATGAATGGTGTCGTGAGCCAACATAATTCATTAGTAATATAGTGTTACCTTTGAAGTGACACTCCTTTGTATATATATATATATATATATATATATATATATATATATATATATATATCCCAGTGAATACAGAACGAAGAAAGGATTCTTACAACGTCCAAAACGTTAATTTAAAACAGTGCTCGATATATAATATATAGAGCTGTGAATATTTATTATAAATTATATTTTAGTACATGTACATAATTTTTTCTATATATATCCACGACAAAGGTACATTTGTTTCGACATTGAAACTTCAGTGTCTCATCAGGCAGTATGCAAAGGAATGGAAAGCCTCTTTTTTGATATATTTGGTCAGTTGTGTTTGGGGTGTTGGTGGGGGTTAGTGATAGGGGAATAAGTTTCTGACCGTTGAAATGTATTTAATTATATCAAATGACCATGGGTGTAGGGAGTGAGTATGTGGGTAGTGAGTGTGTTTGATTAATGAGTGTCTTTGAATTCTAGACAGATTTACCATTAGTGTCTAGAGTGTAAGTTTTATTTATATATATCTTGTGGCTAGACTATATCCTTTAGGATTTCTTTGAGGAACAGGTTAGGGGTTGGATGCGTATTCAGTACAGATTATTTTTTTTTGTATTTAAATAGGGTTTTTGTAAATAATCTAAATTTGTATATTTAATCATAATTTTGGAATTAGAAAGTCTATTTTTTCAATTAAATTTTAAATCTTAATTAGATCACAGTTTGGAAACCGATTTTTTCTATTAAATTTCAAATTTTAATTATATTCCCGTTTGTGGTATAATTTAATGTAAGAGGTAAATTTTAAGGTTAGGGTTATTTAGGTACTAGATAAACGCAGATAATAAGTGCGTAATAAGTAGAATGGGTTAAGGCTAGCATCGATGCTTTCATCCCTGCCAGAAAGTTGAGACTTAAATCCCATCATCCCCCTGGTTCTCCCCTGCCTGCTCAGCTGCCATCGCCCACCGAAATCACTTCTTTCGGCTTTACCGGAGTCATGCGTCAGATCATAACAGGCGCCTTTTTACCTCAGCTCGTAATGAATGCAAGAAGGTACTTAATGGAGCTAAGCTGATGTTTGCAGCCAGAATGAAGAAGCGCATATCATCCCGTAAGTGTGGCTCCAAAGACTAGTGGAGGCTCTTTAAAATCCAGCTGAACAACAGTAAGCCCTCGATCCCCCTCCAATCAACGAATTTGAGGTCCTTACCTCTTCATCAGACTAGGCTGAGTGCTTCGCTAGCTGATTCTTCACAAACTCAACACTGGACCTTTCTGGAGTATCTGTACCTGACTTCCCTCTCCGAACCCAGGCCCAACTGACTGACATACTAATCCCTCGGTGGTCTCCAAAATAATTTCTAAGCTTGACCCCCATAAGGAGAGCGGTGGCGACAGAATACCCATCATTGTCCTAAAAAATGTGATCCTCTGTTCTCTCTAAACTCTATAACTTCTGCCTTTCTATTTCCTGCTTTCCTGCCTGCTGGAAATCCTCCTCCGTGGTTCCTATATATAAAAATATTGGAGAACCCTCTGACTCCGCTAATTATTGCCCTATCAGCCTTCTACCGATCTTTGGCAAAGTCTTCCAAGCCATCATCAACGCCGACGTGGTACAACATCTCACAGCTCACAGACTCTTATCTGACAAACAGTATGGCTTCCGCTTTCCAGGTCTACTGCTGATATGCTCACTACAATCACTGAGTATATACACCAGGCCCTCGACAAAAACGGCGAAGCCCGAACAGTAGCCCTTGACATCTCCAAAGCGTTTGACAGAGTGTGGCATGCTGGCCTTCTATGCAAGCTGCAGGGCTATAGTATAACTGGAGAATTGTTTCACCTAATCCAGTCCTTCCTTTCAAACCGTACAATGAGGGTAGTATTGAACGGACAAGCCTCCCAATACTATCACATGAATGCGGGTGACCCTGAAGGATCTATTCTAAGTCCTACGGTTTTCCTTATCTATATTCACGATCTCCCTGATGTAATAAGATCCTAAGTGGGCATATATGATGATGACACCATGGTTTACTCTCGTCTCGATCAAAAATCTATCGAGGCTCCAATCCGTGGTGGACTGGGGTAAGAAATGGCTCGTAAATTTTAATACTTCCAAAACAAAGCTGCTATCTAGTAACCACCACAGACAATCATTCCTTCCGCCCATTAACATGGATCAGGCTTCTCTCTTTGAAAGCAAAACACTGCGCCTCCTCGATTTAACTCTCACACCAGACCTCAACTGGAATAACTGTATAGAGTCCATAACTAAATCCGCTGCTAAGAAAGACGGTTCTCTCTGTAGGGCCAGGAAGTTTTTCCCGCCCCAAACAATCCTGCACATATACAAGTCTACCATCCGCCACTTAGGTGTCTTCGACCGAATCCAACGAAAAATCTATAATGTGATCGATCCCGACTTGGTAGCTAGGATATAGTCGCTTTCCTACCGACGCAGTGTGGCTTCCCTGTGTCTCTTCTACAAATACTTTCACGGTTTCTGCTCCGATGAACTTAGCTCACTGGTACCCCCTATACACGAATTTCCTCGAGCCACAAGATTAACAACTAGGTCCCACCCTTTTACTGTGAAACCAATAAATTGTAAACGCAAATTCTACTCCAGCAGCTTCTTTTCTCGTACTTCCCGCCTGTGGAATTCTCTTCCGCATACTTGCTCCTCCGACAGCTACAATATCCAAGAATTTAGATGCAAAGTCAATAGTATCTCCTGTCACTAACTTACACCCTCTCTCTCATGCCTTTCTACATCCACCCCACTCTTATCAGTACTCTCTTCCCTCTCCTACTCTCTTCCTGACACACCCTGCAACCTCCCACTCCTCGTAACATTCCTCGTCGTCCACCCCACTCTCATCAGTAATCTCTTCCCTCTCCTACTCTCTTCCTGACACCCCCTGCAATCTCTCAGTCCTCATGACATTCCTCCTATGTAACCCCCTGCACAACAGTGGCAGTAAAATACCTTGCTTGGGGCGACACGATTATAAAAAAATCATATTTTGCTCATCGCATAAATTAACCGGAATTTCTCAGGTTATAAAAATATTCCCGATATATGAACAATTATTAAACCAAATGACGTGTGTAGTAAAATAAAATAGTAAATAAAATGTGAAAAAATGAATAGATGCGATTCATTTGTGATAATTGTTTACATAATTATCTGATCTGAGTATTATCTATTTCTTTAGCAGTAAAGCTTACAATATTATCAGTGGTTAATAATAGACATTGGGGATACTCACTTTATTTCCGCTATCGAATATTTTATTCTTCTCTGAGTACCGTGTCACTTTAGAACGTTGCTGATCATGGCTCTCCAAAAATTCCTGTCTTTTGCAGCTCTTAAAAGTTTTTGTTATTTCTCGTAAACATTGTTGCGACATCCATTTACACAAGTTTATTAACCATATTATGCACTTTTTCCTCCGTCTCTCTAGTTTTCAATTTGCCCTATGAATATCTGATACTTAACAATCTAAAACGATATTCCGAAGGGATAAATAACTTAAAATGCTGAACCAGGATTCCTCAGGAGCTCTCAGAGGTTATCTGAGACTTAAAGTTTAGGGCCATTTTAAATTTGACTTTAAATTTCACTGTGAATTTTACTTTCAATCCTGACTTAAAGTTTGCATTGCCTCCTCAACAGGTGTTTACTCGTGCAACCAGACTGGCAACTGGGTCCCACCCATTCACATGCAGATGACAATTCTACTTCTGCAGCTTCTTCTCTCGCACTTCCCGCCTGTGGAACTCGCTCCCGTATTCTTGCTTTCCTGACGGCTACAACCTCTAGAAATGAAAATGCAAAGTCAATACTCATCTACTAACCACTGGACTCTAGCTCTCTCCCCACCCCTGTATAACCTTCCCTTTCTCTCCACCTATGTATCTGTCATCGCATCTGCTTTCTATTGTTCCTTTCTAACTAGTTTGTACTCCTCACTCTTTTCTAATTAATCTTTTTACAGTTATGTAACCCCCTGCACATCAGTGGCGTTTCCGCCTTGCTCGGGGTGAAATGATTAAAAAAAAAAGAAGTTTTGCTTTAAGGCCATTTTAAATTTAACTTTAAATTTCACTGTGAATTTTACTTTCAATCCTGACTTTAATTTTACTGAATAGCTTAGCGTTAAGGCCATTGTAAATTTGAGGTTAAATTTCATTGTGAATTTTACTTTCAATCCTGACTTAAATTTTACTGAATAGCTTAGCGTTAAGGCCATTTTAAATTTAACTTTACGTTTCACTGTGAATTTTACTTTCAATCCTGACTTAAATGTTACGTTAAATATCTTAGCTTTAAGGCCATTTTAAATTTATCTTTAAGTTTCACTGTGAAATTTACTTTCAATCCTGATTTAGATTTTACGTTGAATCGCTTAGCTTTAAGGCCATTTTAAATTTAACTTCAAAATTTCACTGAGAATTTTACTTTCAATCCTGACAAATTTTACGTTAAATAGCTTAGCTTTAAGGCCATTTTAAATTTAACTTTAAATTTCACTGTGAATTTTACTTTCAATCCTGACTTAAATTTTACATTGAATAGCTTAGCTTTAAGGCCATTTTAATTTAACTTTAAATTTCACTGTGAATTTTACTTTCAATCCTGACTTAAATTTTACATTGAATAGCTTAGCTTTAAGGCCATTTTAAATTCAACTTTAAATTTGCTGTGAATCGCAATCAATAGTGTATTCAGTGTATTCCAAGATGCTAAATGATTATCATATTCTCATGAACAACTATACATTAATTAAATACCAGATGTGACTAAGAGTCTGGGTGGAATTCCTCGGTTAGTTTCAAGATGGTATAAAATAAATCTTCAGAGGTTAATATTTCTCCACATGGAATAAAATATTAGCTGAGTCAGACTTAATACGCGTTTCTCTAAAAACCCTAACGGAAGGGACTCTTTACTCGACCTTTGTTTTACCTCCATCCCAGACTCCTGCACTACCAGGCAACTCTGCCCCCTCGGAAACTCTGACCACGCTGTAGTCTCCGTAAACATATCAATCCGCACTAACTCTACCCAAGAAAACCAGACCAGCAGAATATCATACTGCTACCAAAGAGCCGACTGGGACTCGTTCAGGGACTTCCTCTGCGACGTCCCCTGGAACAACATCTTTGATCTTCCTGTCGAAGACTGTGCCTCCGAAGTCTCCTCTTGGGTTAAGGCTGGCATCGATGCTTTTATCCCTGCCAGAAAATTCCAACTAAAACCAAATTCTTCCCCCTGGTTCTCACCCGCTTGCTCGGCCGCTATTGCCCACCGGAACCATTTCTTCCGGCTCTATCGAAGCTGCTCGTCGAACCAAAACAGGCGCCTTTTCACCTCAGCACGGAACAAGTGTAAAAAAGTACTGAACGAAGCCAAGAGGGCGTTTGCTACCAGAATTAGGCAACGCATAGCATCCTCTAAGTTTGGCTCCAAAGATTACTGGCGTCTCTGCAAAAGCGTGCTCAGCAGGAACAAGACTTCAATACCCCCACTAATCAATGAATTTGAAGTTTTCACCTCCCCAGCCGACAAGGCTGAATGCTTTGCCCGAAGATTCTCAACCAATTCGACACTGGACTCGTTAGGAATACCTACACCAGACTTCCCACCCAGAACTAAGGCTCAACTAAATAACGTCCACATTTCACCCTCGCTGGTCGCCAAGATAATTGCGCAACTTGACCCACACAAAGCGAGCGGCGGTGACGGAATCCCAGTCATAGTACTGAAGAAATGTGCCCCAGAACTCTCCTCTGTCCTCTCTAAACTCTATAACCTCTGCCTATCTGCTTCCTGCTTTCCTGCCTGTTGGAAGTCCTCCTGCGTAGTACCTATATTTAAGAATTCTGGCGAACCCTCAGACCCCGCCAATTACCGTCCTATTAGTCTCCTTCCAATCTTTGGCAAAGTTTTCGAAGCCATTATCAACGCCGAGGTGATTCAGCACCTTATGACCAACGGGCTTCTCTCTGACAAACAGTATGGGTTTCGCTTCACCAGGTCTACTGCTGATATGCTAACAACCATTACCGAGTACATATACCAGGCACTCGACAAGAATGGTGAAGCCCGAACCGTTGCCTTGGATATCTCCAAAGCATTCGACAGGGTCTGGCATGCTGGCCTTTTGTGCAAACTGCGGAGCTATGGGATAACTGGACATCTGTTTGACCTCATCCAGTCCTTCCTCTCTAACCGCACATTAAAGGTGGTATTAAATGGGCATGCCTCCCAAAACTACCAGACGAACGCGGGCGTCCCTCAAGGTTCTATCCTAGGTCCCACGCTCTTTCTGATCTACATTAATGATCTCCCCGACACCATTAGATCCCAAGTTGGCATGTATGCCGACGACACAACAATCTACTCCCGCATCGATCAGAAACCAGGTCTGGACGACAAAGTGAACCTCGCTGCCGCACTTGAAAGGGACCTCCAATCCGTAGTGACCTGGGGTAGGAAATGGTTGGTAAATTTCAATGCCTCCAAAACAAAGCTGTTATCAACTAACCACCTTAGACAATCGCATCTACCTCCCATTAGCATGGGACAGGCTAGCCTCCCAGAAAGTAAAATACTACGCCTCCTTGGCCTTACACTCTCGGCGGACCTCAAATGGAATGACTATATTGAATCCATTGCCAAATCTGCTGCTATGAAAGTGGGCTCCCTGTGCAGAGCCCGGAAATTTTTCCCACCTGAAACTATTCTGCACATATACAAATCTACCATCCGCCCGTGTATTGAATATTGCTGCCATATCTGGTCGGGTGCCCCTGCTGCTCTCCTTGGGCTTCTTGACAAAATATAAAGGAGGATCTGTAACGTGGTTGATACTGACTTGGCAGACCGGCTGCAGCCGCTTTCACACCGGCGTGATGTAGCTTCCCTGTGCCTCTTCTACAAGTACTTTCATGGCTTCTGCTCCGATGAGCTTAGATCACTGGTGCCGCCTAAGCACGAATTTACACGAGATACTAGATTAGCAACTAGGTCCCACCCTTTTACAGTTAAACAAATAAGATGTAACCGTAAATTCTACTCCAACAGCTTCTTTTCTCTCACTTCCCGCCTGTGGAACTCCCTTCCACAAGTCTGCTTTCCCGACAGTTACAATCTCCAGGTGTTTAAATGTAGGGTCAATAGACACCTCCTATCACACTAACTCCCAACTATTCTCACAACACTCTCATCTACCCAACCCTCATTCTCGGTATCCTCACCCGCCTATCACCCACCCTCTGTTATTTCCTATATTTAATCAGCCTTTCTCCACTCTACGTAGCCCCCTGCACAGTAGTGGCAGTGACATGCCTTGCTCGGGGTGAAACGCTTATAAAAAAAAAAAAATGTCAATACTCATCTAGTAACCACTTGACTCTAGTTCTTTCACCACCCCGTATATCCTTTCCTTTCTCTCCACCTTTGAAACAGTCATCACACGTGTATTCCCATCCTTCTCTTGCTCCTCTTTAACTGGTTCGTCTTCCTCTTCACTCTCTTCTACTTAATCTTTTTGCTCTTATGTAGCCCCGTGCACATCAGTGGCATTACCGCCTTGCTCGGGGTGATACGATTAAAAAAATTATCTAGTTATTGTTTTGCTTTACTCGCTTAATATTCTTAATCCATTAATTAAATTTTGTATCTCTAATAAGATTTTCGTATCGGCTTCATAATCACGTTTTGAGGAAAAAGAAGCAAACAAAAGAAAAAAACAAGACAGTTCGGAATATTTCGTTGGCTGATTTTATTTAGCGACATATCAACATCTATATGGGTTATTTTATGACGAAATCTACATATTTTGAACATAATTTTATGGGTTCAAATAAATATAACTTGTATTCAACTGTATAATCTCAACTACAGTTGAAATGTACTGTTGGTCATTTAAAAAAAAAAATCTTTTATTTGCTATCAAATGAATTACTGGCCAGTTTGCTTTAAAATATATTGTTGGGAATTGTTTTTATTTAAATTAATAGCTGGTACTTTTACTATGAAAATATAGTTTTATACATTCATAGTGTTTTGATGCCTGTTTTGGGGGCAACTTTACCCATAGAGTTCGATGGTACCACCTCGAGTCATGGCCACAGTCGTAATAAAGGAATGGTTCCACACTCTTAGGACCTCAAATCTCTCAATCAGAGGCCTTTTTTTGCCCATAACTGATTCTGAATAGTATTACCACACAAAAGCGGAGCAATCATATTTGTATTCATAGGTTAATTATGACTAAACTACAACGATTTAGCAATATCATTAAGGCTGCGAATCATAAAAATAAATCTTTCAGTTGAAATAAATAGGAATAAAATTGTAGGGCGTAAAAATATATTTAGTGACCTCAATTAAAGTTTCGATGAGATAGTTTTTGTGCCATGTTTCTTCAGGACATCTAAACCCAGATCTAGATATCCGATTAGAGTCGTAGAGGTACTACATATAATGATCGTTTTTAACAATTTTTTTAAAGATCATTTAAGGCCGAAACATACTTTGAGATTGTAAGCATATTTCGAGGATAATAATAATAATGATTTCAAAATGCAAGTATTACTATTTAGCCCAAAGCTAAGAGGAGAAGATGTCTATTTATATCTTTCGACAAACCTATTTGTACGAACCCGATTGTAATTTGAACTTGTCTCTCCGATTTCTCATTCCGAAACGTTATACAAGCATACAGTACCTGTTACTTCCGAGCGGTCATCTACTTGTACTGACCAGGTTCTACCTTGCTTAAATTCAGGGATCAGTTGAGAACCTATGTTTCAACGTGATATGGTCGTAAGCTACAAAGGTTATTAAATTGTAAAACGAAAACAGAATATAAATGAAGAGGCGCAGCATAATCTTCTTTAATTGCATTAACTACTTTTAGATTTGCTCATTCTAATTGTTTCCCGCAGGTGTTACATTACAGTTTTTTTCATACTTGGATACATTAACGAAGACTAACGGGTCCAAAACTTCCAGTGGGTTTTAACGCGCACCTCGACAACAACTGAAGTATTCTAAGTCCTTCTTAGATTGTGGTACCGCAGATTCTGTCTCAGCAAAGTCTAGCTGCCTGGAAACGTAATCTGATACGGCCGTGCAGCCTCGCGTTCATTATCCTTCCCGCGACTATATGTAAAGATCATATATGTCTTCTTATGATATAAATATCCTGCTATTGTTAAACGAAACTACTACACCCATTAAACGTATAAGACAGACTAACCAATTACACGAATAACAAATATAACCTAGTCTACATTGTAACAGAGCGCTTACCTACGGCAAATTTTCTTTAAACTTAATAACTTAACAATCCTGCACATATATAAATCTACCATCCGCTCGTGTATTGAATACTGCTGCCACATCTGGTCGGGTGCTTCTGTTATCTATCTAGGTGTCCCTGACAATATCCAACGGAGAATCTGTAATGTGATCGATCCCGACTTGGCAGCTCAGATACAGTCACTTTCTCACCGGCGCAATGAGGCTTTCTTGTGTCTCTTCTAAATATACTTTCACGGCTTCTGGTGCCCCCTATATATGAGTTTACTCGAGAAACAAGATTAGTAACTAGGTCCCACCCTTTTACTATGAAACCAATAAAATGTAAACTCAAATTCTATTTCACCAGCTTCTTTTCTCGCACTTCCCGCCTGTGGAATTCCCTTCCGTTTACTTGCTCCTCCGACAGCTACACTATCCGAGAATTTGAATGTAAAGTCAATAGTCATCTCCTATCTCACTAACCTGCATCCTCTCTCTCATGCTCATTTCTCCGTCCACTTCACTCTCATCAGTTCTCTCATCCTTCTCTTACCCACTTCCTGACACCCCCTATGATCTGTCATTCTTTCTCATGACTTTCCTCCTATGTAACCCCCTGCACGCCAGTGGCAGTAAAATGTCTTGTTTGGGACGAGATGATTATAAAAACAAAAAAATAAAAAAACAAAAAACAAACTCAAAAACAGGATTTGTGGACATGTGTTTATATGTTTATATAGACCTTTGTCTTTGTTTTGGTGTGAGGAACCCACTTCCAAAGTTTTTAATTGTATTTTTGATACACCATATAAGTCATGAGTGTTTTTAGATTTTTAGCTACTTACCGGATATATTTGCACTTGTATTTTTCAGTTCTCCACTGGTAATACGTAATTCATTTGTTTATGTAGCCATTTAATATACGGAGCATCATCAGATGTGGTTATTCCAAGACATATGTAACTCAATCTCTGTAATATACAAAAATAATGTTTTACTATACAGCATGAATAAATTCGGTAAAGTTATTAGCTAAGTTATTGTAAATGCCAATATATATATAAAAAAATGCCAGAATATATAATCGTAAATACCAGAATATGAATGACAACATTTATGATTATAAATATCAAATTGTATAATTGTTAATGCCAATATATCTAAATGAAAAATGACAATCTGTTTGGGCGCCCCTGCCATTCATTTCAGGGTTTTCGACAATCTGCAGAGGAGGATCTGTAACGTCTCCGACCTGGTAGCTCGACCCCAGCCACTTTTTATGTTTTGAGATTTCTAGCTCGTCATCGGGCAATATTAGATGTTAGTTGTGAAAATGATTTCCATAAAATGTAATTCATTTTCACGACAAACATCTAACATTGCCTGATGACGAGATAGAAATCCTGAAAACATGGAAATTTCTGTGTCGCAATGTACTTTTAATTTACAATTATATGATTATATTAGGTTCTACAATATTTATTGTATTGAGCACTTTTTATATAAAAGTAAATGCCAGGGAACTCAAAATCGTAAAACCTTGTGTCCTCTTTACCTGAATTTATATATATATATATATATATATATATATATATATATATATATATATATATATATGCCAATAGGTGCAAGTATATTTGCCAATTTATATAATTGTAAATTCCATTATATATAATTATATATTGTTTAACTGTGAATGTTAATATATTTAATTGTAGATTCAAATATATAGGTGTGTGATAGAATAAAACAAATAATATTGTAGGAAACGTATCTCAATCTAACATGTTTCACTTTCATTAAAGTTATTCAGATATCGAAGAATGAAGACATTTTACAAAATGACTTTATGCTGGTCATATAGATTTTGTTTTTTGAAACAATTTCCATATTCAGACAAAATTATTTGAATAAATGGAAACTTTAACAAAAGTCAAATATTTTAGATTGAGATAAGTTATTAACTTTGTTTTTTACTTTATTTTATCATTGAGTCGGATTCCGTTCCATACATTTAACTCATATATGTATATACAAGAAAAAACAAAAATTATCCGCTCTCATAACACGGATATTTGGTTAAGTAGTTCTTCCATATTTAAGACTAGCAGTATAGCCCGGCGTTGCTCGGGTGTAATGAAAGCTTTAAAACATCCATGATCCTGGAGCTCAGAATCTTTATACGTTGGCATGAACGACTAAAAAGCAATAGTTGTTTCCAGTTAAAGCGAAACCGTAGACTGAAAGAAAAATGAATGGATGTAAGTCAATGTTTGATTTCCTGGTATCGATATCAAAATTTTCTGCACTATTGTAAGAACTGCAACCTTGAAACTTCTGGATATCGTTTCTTATGTCTTTGTCTATGAATGTATTAAATTTGATTAAAATCAGACCACTCCTTCTATAACCCGATTTTTTCGATTATCGATTTTCGATATTTATCGGGGGCACCTCGACACAAAACCTAGTTAAGAACACTCGCGGATGCTTATAGTACAACTGTGTAAATTTTCAGGAAAATCAGTTCAGCCGTTTCGGAATCTATAGGTAACGGACACACACAGACACACACACACACAGACAACGTTCTATTTATAAATAAGTTTAGATTACGCATAGCAAAAAAAATAGACCAACGTGGTTCCAATTTCTTGTCGTCACCGTTATTATTGTGCCATAACAAAAAAGGTATTTTTCCTACTCCATATTAGTTTCGATTCATCTTCGCTACTTTGGTAAATCACTACTAATAGTTATAATATCATGTCTTGTCTGGCTTCGACGGTACTCTAACGAACACTCTATCAGAACTCTGTCGGTACTTATTTACTCCACAAGTGCTCCAGACAAAGAAGGGATGCGACACAATGTCGGGTTTAACATACACACGGGCGAAAAATCCCCCGTTTTCGCATAAGCATGATCGGGCTATTTTTCTCAGTCGATTCTTTGCCCGAAGACATATACCCGAGTCTCTCTGCCCGAAGATATATCCCTGGCTGAGTCACTCTCTGCCCGAGGACATATCCCCGACTGATTCACTCCCTGCCCGAAGACATATCCCCGACTGAGTTGCTCTCTGCCCGAAGACATATGTTCGATTGAATCGCTCTTTGCCCGAAGACATATCTCCGACTGATTCGCTCTCTGCCCGAAGATATATCCGTGACTAAGTCGCTCTCTGCCCGAGGACATACCCTAGACTGTGTCGCTCTCTGCCCGAAGATAGAGAGCTTGACAAGTTCAAGTTCGGGCAGAACCCTGTCCCTGAACTGTCTCTGTGTGCATTATTTACGGTGTTTTGCCTCGTTCATTTGTGTTACCGGTTTGTCTTAATTATTCCACAGCACAAACACAAAAAAGGAGCTCCTACGGAAGGCTGTAAAGCAATTTTAAGAAGACATTGTATCTGGTTGTCAATAAAAAGAGCTCAAGATGCGAACTTAGAATTACAGATATCAAAATATGAAAATCCTCTCTTCTTTGGGACAGAAGTAAATATTTTCCCCTTGCTTTTTGCTTAAGATTGGGTTTCTGGTTCATTCTAAAGTCTACATCAACCTCTTATATTTATGGCGTCTCCGTCCGAACTCTGAAATGTTAGTTTTTGTCTGCTCATCTGGGGTAGATACGCTCACCCACCGTCCAATTAAAACGCCCTTCGGTCTTTTGAACGTTTATTCCTCGATGCTTGTTCCGGATTTCTTGTTCCTTATAAAAATTTTTCATTATCTTTTACTCTCATAACTCCACGCATCTTAGTGGCATTATCGCCTTGCTTAGGTTGAATTGAAAACAAATGAAAGGATAATAATTACCTTTTGCAAGGCATTTCCAAATATACTCTCTGGCCTATTTACAGGGGAGATTGATTAAAAAACAAATATCTCGGAAGTATTTTAAAACAGGATGTAAAACGTGACACCGAATTCTAAATGAAGAAATGAAATAGTGAAAGGTACTTTGCAAAAGCTAGGAAAAGTATTAAGAAACAGGAAAATGCCGTTAGGAATAAATAAATGTGTTAGACTATTATATAATGTCGGTCGTCCCATATAGCAGTGAATACTGGGCAATCTCATCACAGATGAACAAGAGACTTGTGGCAACAGATATGTTGTTCTACAGAAGGATGCTGAGAATTCTGTAAATTGAACAGTTAAGTAACGAGGACGCTTTAAGAAAAAATAACACATAGTTGCAATCAGAAAGAGACAATTAAAATATCTAGGACACATAATGAGTAAAGAAGTTTTAGGGGGAATTTGACACTTACAGGACAAATATAAGGCAAGATATCAGCACAGGGAGTACCTGTGATGGTAGTGTAACAAATGTAAACTAAGTGTTACAAATTATCGGAAGTTGAGGAGAGACATGATCACCCAAAATCTTGAAAAAAAGTATAAGAAATTATGGGATGTCAAAATTATTGTATCACCGAGGTGGATACGATACACAGAAAGTGCACTGCGGTATTATTCACCACAATATCCAGTGCTAAACAGATATACGCAGAACAATATAATAGTTACAATGACAAACAAGACAGAAGTCACAACACAGAGAGGAGGGGTTTAGATCGCATTGGTCGTCTAAGTATTCGAATGACACTCGCATATTACGCCTCGAATGCTACTATTCTTTACTTAAATAGACCATTTCAGCCTGTGGGCCATTCCATTATTGAGAGCTCTGCAGGGGTGTCAGCCACTCTACAGCAAAATTGGCTTCCAGTAAATCCAATAAAACTTATCTACTTGACATGTGTTAGTCCCAACAATTTTCACGCAAAAAAGTTTTGCCTTTTCTGTATTTGCGTACAAACCGTCTTGTTATGCATAAAGTCAGTCAGTTAAGTGCCATAGGTGATACTCGCTTTGGATGATCATGTCTCGTAAGAGACATAACTGACTGGGCAGAAGATTATCCCACAGTAGGTTGTCATTGCTTTCTGTGGTAGACTGGTTGCCGACCAAGGCTACAGAACCCAATCTGTCCTATTATTTAACCCATAACTTGAGGGAGGAGACGGATTAATACCTTTCTCAAAGGTATATGTGCTCAAGGAATTCAACTGGAACTCGAACTCTGCTCCCCGACTTCTTGTTCTGAGTCGATATACCACTGCACCACTACGCTCATCCTAGTCAGTATATTGATAACTTTAGCTAGGGATCTTGGCAGATTCTGTCTATTGATCCAGTTCTTAATCGGAGTACAATCAGGTTTTCTATGTTATCACTTAATGCTTTGTACATTATGGTATCTTCTTTAATGGAAGTTGATTAACCGATCTTTTATTTCTTAGTAACCGAATACTAGTATTTATACGCAATATGAACCTCAGCTAAGATGATACAAGAGCAGATGTAATGTCACTTCAAACCATCAAAGAACATTTTAACCGGGGTAGACATATGGGCATCCCCTAATGGCAACGCCACATCATCATGGGAATATGTGGTGCACCTAGGATTTTCACTCGCAGGCAAGAACCGTATGACAGATAATTGGACGCCCAATACTGAGAAGACAGTGCCTTACATCGTCAAGTGAATGTATGGTCCAAGTTTGGAGAATTGGAGAAATTTCTGAGGTGACACAGAATTACTGACCGACAGTCATGTGATGTGCAATAATCTTTAATGTTTTATATGAGAGATTATTTATTTAGAGATTAATTAGTTAGGGATTATTTATTTAGAGATTAATTAGTTAGGGATTATTTATTTAGAGATTAATTAGATAGGGATTATTTATTTAGAGATTAATTAGTTAGGGATTATTTATTTAGAGATTAATTAGTTAGGGATTATTTATTTAATTAGATAGGGATTATTTATTTAGAGATTAATTAGTTAGGGATTATTTATTTAGAGATTAATTAGATAGGGATTATTTATTTAGAGATTAATTAGATAGGGATTATTTATTTAGAGATTAATTAGATAGGGATTATTTATTTAGAGATTAATTAGTTAGGGATTATTTATTTAGAGATTAATTAGATAGGGATTATTTATTTAGAGATTAATTAGTTAGGGATTATTTATTTAGAGATTAATTAGTTAGGGATTATTTATTTAGAGATTAATTAGATAGGGATTATTTATTTAGAGATTAATTAGTTAGGGATTATTTATTTAGAGATTAATTAGTTAGGGATTATTTATTTAGAGATTAATTAGAGAGGGATTATTTATTTAAAGATTAATTAGTTAGGGATTATTTATTTAGAGATTAATTAGTTAGGGATTATTTATTTAGAGATTAATTAGATAGGGATTATTTATTTAGAGATTAATTAGTTAGGGATTATTTATTTAGAGATTAATTAGTTAGGGATTATTTATTTAGAGATTAATTAGATAGGGATTATTTATTTAGAGATTAATTAGTTAGGGATTATTTATTTAGAGATTAATTAGTTAGGGATTATTTATTTAGAGATTAATTAGAGAGGGATTATTTATTTAAAGATTAATTAGTTAGGGATTATTTATTTAGAGATTAATTAGTTAGGGATTATTTATTTAGAGATTAATTAGATAGGGATTATTTATTTAGAGATTAATTAGTTAGGGATTATTTATTTAGTTTGTATTGAAGGACAATAACGCTGAGTAGATTAAAATCTTTCGGTTAAAAAGGAAGGGAATCAGCGCTTGAATTCAGATTAATTTATTTTTAACTAACAAATATAACTGAGAACTACTCGCAAATTTCATGCCGCTTACAAAGCTATCCTCACTGAGTGCTTCATATTTATTGGGTTACGCATAAGTAATTTAAGGTTGGTAAACAGTAAAATAGTCGTAAGTTGTAATTCACAACAAGGCAATGAAAAATTAGAAATGAGTTTTTGAAATACAGTGGAACATGTCGTATGCCACCACCTCTACTACCATCAAAACTGGACGCATACGGCAGGTGGTCACTCACTAAAGGCTCATTGTCATGACCTTTTTACGCCAGGCACGTATATTCCACTCATCAAAATGTACATATTAGAATGTTACCATGTAATCTGGTAATAAATAAATGAGAACATAAAAAAATGGCCTAACTTTAAAGAAATCTATTCAGAATAATTCATTTTAAAAATTCAAAGAACGTATTTACAACGGTCAACAAGTGACCAACTTATTTATTCACAAAAATATTTATTGAGTGGACTTTAAAAATGTATACGGTTTCAGTTTTTTTTTCTTAGAAGTGAGTGATAGAAAAAGAGAATCTGCGATAATACATGAAAAAAAAAACAAACAAAAAACATACAAAAAACTGACAGCGATCGTGGGTGGGGATAGAGAAACAGAGAGACAGAGATAGATATACCCAGGTAGAAATAGATAGATACAAATTATATATATATATAAATAAATAAATAAAGGAACGACAGAGACAGGCATTTGATAAAGGGATATAATTGCAATTCCCCAATCTAAGTCAGTACAGAGATAAATCCCTTGAACATGTCAACTGCAATACATGTTGTACAAAACAGCCAATGTTTGACCTTAAGGTAAACTTAGGTAATGTACATATCAAAAACAAATAACAGTTTGATACAACACTACAATAACAAAAAAAAAAAATGAGGAAGTGTTCCTGGCTTAGATCAAGTCAAAATGAAATAGATTACTCGTTAATTTTTTCCTAATTTAGAAGTTCGCACTGTACGACCAAAATGGATTTTTTTAAAGCGGTCACTTGATCAGTGATTTTTACACGTTGATGTTGGTCGCTGGTCGCTGGTCGCGTTATTGAGGTGGTCGCTCATTATGGTTCAATTGACATTAGCAAATCATCCGTGCATAGAAAAACAGTTGTTAACAACAGGTGGTCGCTGACGAAGAGGGTATTGAAACACAATTTAAAAAAACAAAATAAAAAAAAGCAAAAATATGTAAACTAGTATATCGGTCTTTTCTCATAAGAGAAAAACCTGTTTATCAGTCCTCTCGGATCAGAACCAAACGTATTTATCGTTCCTATACCATCAGAGCCAAACTGATTTACTTGTCTTCACTCATTAGATCTAAACTGGTTTATTGGTCCTTTTTCATCAGAATCAAACTGGTTTATCGATCTTCTCGCATTAAAGCCAAACCAGTTTATCAGTCGTGCCTCATCAGAGCCAAACCAGTTTCTCGGTCCACCCCATAACAGACAATCGGTTTATCGGTCCTTTCACATCAGAACAGAACGTTTTATATAATCACAGCCAAACCAGTTTATGGGTTATTATCTACAGAGCCAACCTGGTTTATCGGTCTTCTTTCCAAAGAGCCAAACTGGTTTATCGGGTTGGAGACGAACTGTTTTATCAGGCCTCTTTTAACAAAGCCAAACTAGTTTATCGATTCTTTGTCATTAGAGACAAGTCGGTTTATCGGTTCTCTTGCACTAGAACTAAGCGTCTTTATGGGTCTATATCATCGGAGCCAAAACTGTTTATTGATTCTCTCGTATCAGATCCAGACCGGTTCAGCGGTCCTCTCTCAGTAGCACTAAACCTCTTTATCGGTCCTCTCTCATCAAAGATCAACTTATTTGACAATTCAGTTTATTGGTCCTTTCATCTCAAAGGCAAACTGGCTTAGCGGTCCTCTATCATCAGAGCCAAAGCGGTTTATCAGTCTTTTGTTATCAGTCAGTCAGTTAAATGACAGATGACTGATAAACCAGTTTGACCCTGATGAGAGAGGACTTTAGACTTTTTTTTCTGATGATAAACCGGCAAAAAGGATGTGCGTTGAGGTGCATTGGATATCGGCTCGGAACGAGAAATCGGGGAGCAGAGTTCGAATTCCAGCCGAATTCATTGCATTCACTTACGCGCAAATACCCTTGGGAAAGATATTAATCCATCTATTCCTTCCAGTTATGGGTTAAATAACAGGACAGATTGGGTTCTATAGCCTTGGTCGGCAACCAGTCTACCGCAGAAAGCAATGGCAACCTACTGCGGGATAATCTTCTGCCCAGTCAGTCATGTCTCTTTCGAGACATGATCGCCCAAGCGTGTATCGCGCATGGCACTTAACTGACTAACTGAATATAATAGTTGGAATAATGATTAAGGCTTATATTGGTCATAAAGTGGGGGATCAGTTTATTACTTCATAACAATAGGAAACCGATCCACCACTAATTACTACACAATAATATAATAGATTTATTTTCCCTTTATCTATGAGTCAAATAACAGGACAGATTGGGTTCTATAGCCTTGGTCGGCAACCAGTCTACCGCAGAAAGCAATGGCAACCTACTGCGGGATAATCTTCTGCCCAGTCAGTCATGTCACTTTCGAGACATGATCGCCCAAGCGTGTATCACGTATGGCACTTAACTGACTGAATTAGCAATGTCTTGCGTTATTTCAAACTGTATTATTACCATTCCTCACAATCAAATGTCAAACCATCTGACATTGTATATAAAAGTCTTTATAAGCACACCACTAATGCGACAAGGGTGTAGTGTATATAGGAACTGGTTATATATGTTACTGGTCGTGAGTTCAATCACTGAAAGATAACAATAAAAAATGTCACAATAATTAATAGATATCCCTATAAGTCAATCAATAAACAACTGATGATGATCACAGAGTACTTGGTTTAAATGTAGTGGCTATAATAACATTTACATTAACCAAGAATAAGTCAAGAATACTGACAATCATCTCAAAAACAAAATATGAATGACAAAATCATAGATGTAATTGAGATTGTGATGAAGTTCTTACACTTATTGGGATTCTCACGTGTGAGACTGTAAATATATTTTACCAATTAATGTTACATTCTGCAAATTTCAGTCTTTTAATAAAGATGCTACCACCATATATTAGTGCAAGGGAGATGAATTTTATACAGCAAATGTTTATTCCTGTTGAATCAGTGCTTCACATGATACAAAAATTGGACTCATCACCACTAAATGACAAAGATATATGTATAAACAAACAGCAAAACGTTGTGGCTATAATGACATCTATATCAAGCAAGATAAGAAAATAATTTAAGATAAAACAAGACAACTACTCATCTCATAAATGAAATACTAAATTATGAAAAATAGTACAAACATACCCTCAAATGTTAGAAAATCATCTGACATTGAATATTAAAAAAACAAAACAAAAAACACACCACTATTGTCCTTCGGAATAGTGGCGTATTGGTATAGGAGTTAGTTACGAGATCAATCCTTGGTACTGGTAGTGAGGCAGAAATTCAATAGGAATAAACACCACTTGGACAAAATATCACAATAATCAACAGATATCCCATATGAGTCAATCAATAGACAACTGGTGATGACCACAGGGTACTTGGTTGAAATGTGAGGATCTTCCTAATGTAATCAGTTCCAAAGTAGGCATCTATGTAGATGACATCAACATTTGCTCCCCTCTCAATAAAAATTCTGCCAAGACTGACAAAGTAAAGATCGCTGTTGCTCTTGAAAAGGACCTCCAATTTGTGGTCGACAGGTGTAAGAAATAGCTTGTAAATTTTATTACTTCTAAAACAAAGCTGCTTTCCTTTAACTACCATTGAGAAATGTTCCTACTTTCCATCAATATGGATCACGCTAGTCTCCCAGAAACTTCTATATTAACCAAGATCAGAACAATAGTTTGAAATAATACAGGGTGTTCCATTAAGAGTGATCAAATTTAGCAATAAATAAAACAATGTTATTAGTATTATTTTATTGATTTCACTATTGGATCATGTTATTAGAATAGGTACCTCCACAAAATCACTGAAAAAACAGTATAGTATGAAGGAAAAAGGCCCCAAACTAAATAAAAACAAATTTTTATCGGCAAAATGTTTATACTGTCGTTAAGAGTATAGATCAAAACAATTTTTAATTATTTTTAAATTTTTTTAATAATTTTTAACACGTTCGAAATTTTTGTAGAATGTCTTTTTTTTTCTTCTATCAGTGCGAGACCTGAATTGACGCAACGTTTTTAGGTAAAAAAAAAACGTGATATTGCACGATGTACTTTTTTGGCCGTGAAAGACACATTATTTTGGAAATTCTTGCAAAAATGGTCGATTTTGATGAACATTTCAGGACTTATTCATAAGTGATTGAAATCAATTTTTAAATAAATATTTTGAATAAAATATTGGTAAAAATACTTTTTTTACATGTGTTTCCTCCCCACCAATTAATTTCCAGAAATGGTTAAAAATTCGACTTTGCTCCGAAATAAGCCTAATATAATTAAATTCAGGTGTCATTGGGGAATACTAATCAACTGTCTTTTTTCCTCCAATAGTGACCGACTTTTTAGAACATAGGTCCGAACTGCGAAAAATGCAATAACTATGCCAATTTTTATGTGGATAAACTTCTGATTGCTTTTATGAACAATATAAATTAAGCATATCATAGTCTGAAAAGAAAAAAAAAATCAATGAATAATTAATCTTTACAAGAATTATTTTCATTTTTAAAATTTTTTTTATTATAATGATATAAAAGTTTCAAAATTATTTTTAACTTTCTTCCTCTATTGCTCTAACTAGGGCATGAAGACTACAATTACGAATCGAAAATTTAAAAGTTCAATACAAATGATTTAGCCCGTCAATTTTTAGAATAATTAAAACATTTTAATTGTGTGCATTTTGATTGCCCGTATCTTTATTTGTACGGGTGGCTGTACGTGATATTTATCATTAAATGGTCACCACTACACCAACCTCACAAGCTTACAACCACTGATATTCTAAAATGACTATTATATATTTCTATCTACCGGCCGGATTATTTACGATAAATTGTAATTACGAAAATGTGTACCATTCGGCAGAATACGAACCTGTGATCCCTATTTACACAGGGGAAGCTACCATTAGATCTGGCAACGTCTTAGATCGCTCGACCACGAATAGCTTTTAGTCTAAACGAGGTTTTTATCAAGCCTATATAACACAATTTTCGATTCATCGCAAACATCGATTCATCGCTCTGAAATATATCGTAATGTCAACAAATGTAAACATGTCACGGAAATTAACGAATTTTAACCAAACTTGGTTATAAACAAACGACAATTTGAAATGAATTGTTTGAAAATAATAAAAATAGCACATATTTTCGTAATAACAATTTATCGTAAATAATCATAAATATATAATACTGTTTAAATAAAAAAACAGAATATCTACTTAAGTACGAGTATCGATAAAAAATAATGTTCAAACAATTCATTTAAAATTGTTGGTTGTTTATAACCAAGTTTCATTAAAATTCATATATATATAGATATATATATATATGTAATTCAATAAAAATCCAGAAGATTAGTAAATACGCCCTCCAAAAATCCAGGAGAAGATTAATATATATATATATATATATATATATATATATATATATATATATATATATAAACTAGCAGAATAGCCCGGCGATGCTCGGGTGTTGTGAAAGCTTTAAAACTAATCCATGGTCCTGGTGCTCAGACTCTTTGGACGTTGGCACGAAAGATTAAAAAGCAATAGTTGTTTCCAGTTAAAGCGAAACCGTAGACTGAAAGAAAAATGAATGGATGTAAGTCAAATTTTGATTTCCTGGAATCAATATCAAATAATTTTTTTCGTCGTAAACTGGATTTTGAAGGCTAAATAAGTTCTCTAAGTAAATGGTATCATGGCTGAGACTAAGAACTACAATTATAACTACTTAGAGACAAACCCGAAGCAAAAACTAAAATAAAAAGGCTGAAAAAAATCGAGACATGCAGGCAGATAAACAGATACACACACACAAACATCTTACCTTTTTTTTTTTTTAATCATTTCACCCCGAGCAAGCCGGAAATGCCACTGATGTGTAGGGGGCTACATAACCGTAAAACAGATTAATTAGAAAAGAGTGAGGAATACAAACTATATAGGAAGGGGCAATAGAAAGCTGAGAAAGCAGGTGCGATGACAGATGCATAGGTAGAGAGAAGGGAAGGCTATACGGGGGTGAGGAGAGAGCTAGAGTCCAGTGGTTAGTAGATGAGTATTGATATTGCATTTAATTTTCTGGAGGTTGTAGCCGTCAGGAAAGCAAGAATATGGGAGCGAGTTCCACAGGCGGGAAGTGCGAGAGAAGAAGCTGCTGGAGTAGAATTGTCGTCTGCATTTGGCTAACCTGACTGTGAATAGGTGGGACCCAGTTGCCAGTCTGGTTGCACGAGTAAACACCTGTTGACGAGGCACCAGTGACTTAAGTTCGTCCGAGCAGAAGCCATGAAAGTACCTATCAGATCAGTACCTATCACATTGGAGCCTGTCAAGAACACTGAGGAGAACGGCAGGGGCGCCTGACCATGAATGGCAGCAGTACTCCATGCACGGACGGATGGTTGACTTTTATATATGTAGGATGGATTCAGGCGGAAAAAACGTCCTGGATCGGCATAGTGACCCAACCTTCTTAACATTAAAATCGGACCACTCCTTCTATAACCCGATTTATTTGATTATCGATTTTCGATATTTATCGGAGATAACGCGACACAAAACCTAGCTAAGAACACTCGCAGACGCTTAGAGTACAACTGTGTAAATTTTCAAGAAAATTGTTTCAGCCGTTTCGGAGTCTATAGGTAAGAGATACACACACACACAGACACACACACAGACAAATATATATATATATATATATATATATATATATATATATATACATATGCATCAGGATACCTAAGATACTGTTGACGCATTTATATCTTTTACAGATTTGGTAGTAATATTAATTAATAAATAAATAGTAAACTTATATACGTGGACGTTGTATTCAGAAGGTAAAAACAGGATCTCACGACAACGAGCCGCAGATCTCGTAACCGATTAAAAAGAATGTTTCATGTCGTTTAACGTTAGAAAGAATCAAGAAGAGGATAAAATAGAATTAATATTTTTTGGGTCGTGAAAGGTAGGTAATTTGACCATGGGTCACGAGAAGTAATTTGGAAAAAAAATCAAATTCTAATCTATGCAAAAGCAAACATATTATGAATAAATGGAAAGAGGGGATTAAATCTACTCCGGTGACGACACTTTCCTGACCAACATTCCTCAACTCTTTCTTTACTAAACTTTGATTTCGGTACAAGAATGTTCTTCAGTCTACGGTCGGCTGGGGTTGACGATGCATGTCTCGAATTGACATGTTGAAATATCTATCTCCCTAAATATGATCTGAATTACAGATGAAAGAAATGAATATCTGGTCTGTAAATTTAATTTACATTGAGCTCACTGTTGGATTAATTCTAATTTTTAACCGATATTACTAGAATCCTCTGGTATTATTTCCTAATTTTCTAATTGGTTTTCACTGATATATACACAACCGGCAATAATTATTAGGCAACCCCAGTTTTTAAAAGAAATGATGTATTTTATACTATTGTTAGTGGATAATTCTAAATGAAAATACAATGGTTCTTTTGTGATAATCATTTGCAAAATTTTACAAGGCAAGGAAGCAAAGATGAACTCGTCCGAATCACTCTAAATTTGCTTCATTCTTTCATTGATAAAACTGCAATGTAGGTAATTATTAAATATTTATAAATTCATTTGATGCACATGGTATTGTGCAATATTAACAAAACAACCATTCTATTTTCATTTACAATTATTCACTTGACAATAAATACTAAAAAATAGTATGAAATACATAATTTTTTTAAACATTGGGGTGGCTTAATAATTATGGCCGGTAGTATATATATATATATATATCAGCATGCAGTATGGGTATAGAAGAATCCAAAGGAGTATCCTCTACATACAGTGGTAGGATAACTCTCTAAGAGAGCTCTAAATGTATATGTATATAAATACATATCGAGCAAATCTAAGAAAAATTAAGGCAGACACGTTATTTTATGGTAAATCGGAAGTGTGTCCTTTTTCAGGCGAACCATCATCAGATTCTGTCTTTATTTTACAAAGAATTTTATATAAAATAAAGACGGAAGCTGATGATGGTTCGCCTGAAATATGCCTAAACTTCCGATTTACCATGAAATAATGTGTCTGCCTTAATTTCTTTTACATATATATATATATATATTTCCTCTCTCTCATGCTTTTTTCTCTGTCCACCCCACTCTCATCAGTATTCTCATCCTTCTCATACTCTCTTCCTGACACACTCTGTAAGCTGTCACTCTTTCACATAACATTCCTTCTATGTAACCCCCTGCACAACAGTGGCAGTAAAATGCTTTGCTTGGGGCCACACAATTATATATATATATATATATATATATATATATATATATATATCAGAATGTCTAAGATACTGTTGATGCATTTATATCTTTCAGTTAAATTGATCGGTATACTTCTAAATTGTTGACGGATTCTGTGTCATTGACTAAAGAAACTATATACAGTGTTAATGGCGGTTTAAATTGTATAGTGCAACTGATAATTCATTGTTGCCAAGTGTCATAAATTTCCTGTCAGTACGAAATCGAAGCTCAGACATTATCAGGTAACATAAAGAAACTGTTTTTCTCAACAGTAAATTAAATTGACAGCTGAATTTTTTGCACACATCTAGATGTATGCAGGAGTGCATAAAGTTCTCGGCTCGACCCTTACTCTGCCATCATTATTCTAAACTTAGTCATAGGCAAACAGACGTTAGTAAGTGAGACAGGCTTTTCAGCAAAGCTTCATAGTTATAAAAAGCCCATTGGGAATGACTTATAATAAAATAGGCTATATACAAAGAAAAAGAAATAAACTGTATAATACTCTCCCTGAAAAGTCTAGATTTTTTTTGATTTGATTGGTCAATCAAATTGCTTACGTCAGAAGTTCACGTTGTAAACAATTTCGCATATTCGTGGGCTTGTATCTCTATCTGTGTGTGTACATACAGAAATGCTTACAGTTTTTAAGTGTACATGCATCCTTGATTTGCAAAGAAAACAATTGAGAAGATTTTGAGAAAGTCACGGTGCCATAACTGACATAACAATTCAAATAGTAAGGGCAGATTACATAGCTACCACATTTTTTTTAATCGGTGGCGTGAGGGCGTTTAGTGCTACGCCGCAGACTATAACTAATTTTCTATCTTCATTCATGTTATTTATTTCCTGGGGTAATTCCAATTGCAAAAACAAATCATTGACGCTGATAGACATTAGTCATGTAAGAATATATATATATATATATATATATATATTAAAAAAGGATTAATTCAAAGATGTTGAATGGCCATTTCGATATGACGATCCCCACGGGGAGCGACACATCACCTCAGCAACAGAAAAAAACCTTTCAGAAACAGGTTTTCTGTTGCTGAGGTGATGTGTCGCTCCCCGTGGGGATCGTCATATCGAAATGGCCATTCAACATCTTTGAATTAATCCTTTTTTAATATATATATTTGCTCTGTAATATTTTATTACATGGAGCTCTCTTCCTGTATCATTTTTTAATATTAAAATAAATTTTTAATATTAATTAGGATCGGGTTTTTTGGAATTTACCTTCCTGCTTTTTTCCTTTGGATTGAAGTATCTGAATTAAAATATATATATATATATATATATATATATATATATATATAAGAGACAATGAATGTCTATTATGTTTAATCATGAGTCGTTCGAAACGTCGCATTTTGGCTTTAATTTCAGTTGAAAATAAAGACAAAAATTCTCCAACATTTAGATAATTTTTTATTAATTTGTTCCAAGCTTTCGGCTCACATCATCCATCTTCAGAGAGGTTATTAAGACGGTAATAGAGTAACATCCACCATCACCGACAATTTTGTTTTGTGTTGACATAAAACTCCGCTAGGTCCCCTCTATTCTAATTATGATATGGCAAATTTAGAAAATAAAATAATTAATAACAACAATAAACCCTCTATATATGTAAGATACATAGATGTCATCTTCGTTTTAGCTAAGAATATCGATTAAATTACACATCTTAAAAACAAATTTGAAAGTCACTATGTCCTCAAATTTACATTAGAACTTAATTAATAACAAAATCCCATTCCTTGATGTATTTATTGATTCCAGCACACATAGATTTACTACTTCTCTATATAGGAAACCAACTAGCATAAACTCGTGTCTTCTTAATTATAGTAATGAATGCCCCCAACGATATAAGTTAGCTGTTATAAAAAACTTAATTCAACGCGCACAAATGATATCTTCTTCCAAATTCATATTTTATAAAGAATTACACACCATTAAGCAAACACTTGTCAATAATGGATTTCCTAACTCCGTTATTGATCAACAAATTAAAATGTATCTCAACAAAGTTAACAATAGCTCTAACAATATTGATAATATTAACAATAATGGTGTACATCAAAATAAACATAACACTATTAACTTATACTATTGCAACCAAATACATAATGATTACAAACAAGATGAAAAAACTCTCAAAAACATAATACGTAGAAATGTTAAACCGGTGGATAGTAATAATCAAATTAAACTCATTATATATAAGAACAAATTCAAAACAATTGACTTCATAGTCTTTAATAACCCGACGAGTAGTAAACTAAATTCTCTACAAAAAACCTATGTAGTGTACCAATTTACATGCCCGTTCAGAGATTGTATCTCTGGTACTAATAAAAAACCCAGTACATATATTGGTTTTACTACAACCACGCTCTCCCGTAGACTTACATGTCATCTTTCTGATCAGAGTACAATTGAACAACATTTCTCGGAAAAACATAAACATGTAGGTAATATCAGACAGATTGTAGTCAACAATACAAAAATCCTTACTCATACACACAGTAAAAAGAAACTTCAGATATTGGAGGCCATGTACATTAAATCCAAATAACCCACACTTCATAAAATCACGTTTAAATCTGGTCATAACACATTACATTGCATTTGAATACATGGTTCTGTTGTCATTTCGCTCTATCAAGCGGTGTGACGTCATAGAACCGCATCGCAAATTTGCGAAATGCGTTTGTTATTTTTGGTAACTATTGCCGTTGCCTAGCGGAGTTTTATGTCAACACAAGAATATTGTAGATGTCTAGAAATGGACCAATGGTCAGACAAATGTAATGTAAGAGGTCTACTTAATGTAGTTGTTGTAATTTGTGTCAACGTTACGGCTCATTTCTGACAGTTTTTAATTGTAATACGCGAAAGACAATCCGTGAATATGAACGGATTTTATTAAAAATAAGCAGACATAATGTTTGCAATTTATTTAATCTGACATGTTTAAAAGAAACTTTGCTGCCCAAGAACACAAATATATATACTGGTGGTTTTGTAAAAATGTCTTAAACAACAGCAAGCCCTCAATTCCCACTTTAATCAATAAATTTCAGGTCCTCACATTTTCAGTGGACAAGGCTTAATGCTCCACCAACTCAATATATGATTCGTCTGGGTTACCTTATTATCCACCTAGAACTGAGACTCAGCTGAGTGACGTTCACATATCCCCTCGCTGGTCTGTAACATAATTTCAAAGTTTGACCCCCATAAAGCGAGCGGAGGTGACGGAATCCCAATCATTGTCCTGAAGAAATGTGCCCCTGAACTATCATCTGTTCTTTCCAAACTCTACAACTACTACCTCTCTGCTTCTTGCTTTCCTGCCTTTTGGAACTCCCCTTTTGTGGTTTCTGTATTTAAGAACTTTAGAGAACCCTCAGACCCCACTAATTATCGCTCTGTCAGCCTCCTACCAAGTGTTCGAGGCCATAATCAATGCTGAAGTGGTACAACATCTCACAGCCCACGGCCTCTTCTCCGATAAACAGTATTATTCCTGCTTCACCAAGTCTACTGGTGATATGCTATATATATATATATATATATATACCAGGCTCTTGATAAGAACGGTGAAGCTCGAGCTGTTGCCCTATATATCTCCAAAGCATTTGACAGTCTGGCATGCTGGCTTTCTACGCATTGTACTAGACTATGGTATAACTGGGCGCTTGTTTGATCTAATCCACCATTCAAATCCCGGAATGAAGGTAGTATTGAATGGGCATGTTTCCATATACTATCTTACGAACGCGGGTGTCTCTCAAGGCTCTATTCTAGGTCTTACGCTTTTTCTGGGCTTCATCAACAATCTCCCTGATGTAATCAGATTTCAAGTAGGCATCTACGCTGACGACACCACCATTTACTCCCACCTCGATAAGAAATCTGCCGAGGCTGATAAAGCTAACTCCGCTGATGGTCTTGAAAAGGAATAGAATCTGTAGTGGACTGGGGTGAGAAAGGGTTGGTAAATTGTAATGCTTCTAAAACGAAGCTGCTATCATTTAACCACTATAAAAAACCGCTTTTACTCCGCATCAGAATGGATCAGGCTAGTCTCCGTGAAAGCAAAACACTGCGCCTCCACGGCCTAACTCTATCAAGTGGAATGACTACATTGAATCCATACCTACATCTGCTGCTAGAAAGTTCGGTTCACTGTCTAGGGCTAGGAAGTTTTCTCGGCCGGATCTATCTTGCACATGAACAAATTTACCGTTCGCCCGTTCGCCATTGAATCCTGCTGTCACATCTAATCGAGTGCCCCTTCCATTCACGTGGGGGTTCTTGACAAAATCCAAATGAGTATCTATAATGTAACTGACCTCGACCTGGTAGCTCAACTCTAGTTACTTTCGCACCGACTTAATGTGGCTCCCCTCTGTCTCTTCTACAAAATAGTTTCACGGCTTCTGTTCCGATGAGCTTAGCTCCCTGGTGTCCTCTCTACATGAATTTACTCGAGCTACTAGACTAGCGTCTAGCTCCCACCCATTCATAGTAAAACCGATCAAATGTAACCGCAATTTCTAGCAGCTTCTTTTCTCGCACATCCCGCCTGTGGAACTCCATTCCGTATTCTTGCTTCCTGGACAGATACAATCTGCAAGAATTTAAATGCAAGATCAATCGCCATCTGCTACCTCTTTGAATCGCATCCTTTCCGTGACAACCCTTGTATCATGTTCTCCCTTTTTACTCTACTCTCATGCAGCTCTATCCACTTCAATGTTCTCTTCCTTCTCTTATCCATTCTCTGACACCCCCTTGTTCCTCATTCTCATCACTCACCTCTTATGTAACCCCCTACCCACCAGTGACAGTACTGTTTTACTTGGGATGAAGGGATCTAAACTTATTTATAAATGGAACTTTGTCTGTGTGTGTGTGTGTGTGTGTGTGTGTGTGTGTGTGTGTGTGTGTGTGCTTGTCCGTTACCTAGAGACTTCGAAACGGCTGTACCGATTTTCTTGAACATTTACACAGTTCTACTATAAGCGTCTGCGAGTGTTCTTTGCTAGGTTTTGTGTATAAATATATAAAATATATAAATATCGAAAATCGATAATCGAAAAAATCGGGTTATAGAAGGAGTGGTCCGATTTTAATCAAATTTGAGACACTCATAGACAAAGGCATAAGAATCAAAACAATATTTCATGAAGATATGTTCCTCAAGTCCAAAAACTTTTTCCAGTATTTATGGCATTCCTACAAGTCTTCGAAATGTTTTTGAAACTATAATAAAATAATTTTAATAAATAAATGAAAACAATTCTTTTAAAATTTCATTTTTAACCAAACTTTTGTTTTACTTCAGTCTATAATGTCTTTAGTTTGTATTATTTATTAATGCATTTAAAAGATTATCTAATTCAATAATGTCATAATTTTATTGGATCTTTTATTTTACTATTCGGAGCAGACTTTCAGTAAAAGCAGCTAAATGGTTGAAAAAATTATATGATTTATATTCCCCAATGAGTTTTGCGTTTAACTTATAAAACCAATTTACTTGGAATGGGGGGGGGGGTAACACATGTCAAAAATATCTTTACCAATATTTAAAAAAAATAATAATTTAAAAACAATTTCATTCATTTGTGAATAAGTCCTGAAAGCTTAATTAAATTCCGACAATTATTTAATTTTTTGCTAGAACTTTCAAATTAATGTTTGTCACGGGAAAAATCTGAGTTATGTAATAATTCGTTTTCTATTTTAAACTCTCGAAATCGTTTGGCACCACGTTGACGAAAATAAAAATAAGATTTTACCAACATTTTGAACGTGTTAGAAAGGATTAAAACATTTTTTAAATTATTAAAACATTCTTTCATCTTTCCTCTTAGTAATCACATAAACATTTTGATGGGAAAACTTTGCTTTTATTAAGTTTGGGACCTTTTTCTTCATACTATGCCATTTTTGTTCAGCGATTTAGTGGAGGTATTTATTGTACACAGTAGAATTTAATAGTCACTGAAATAATTATATTAGTAAATATAATTGTGTATGTAGTCCCAAAAATAAATGATATCATTTACTGTTCCCCTACTTTTTGACCACCCTGTATATATCCGATTCCATCCCTGAAGCCTCATCGATATATAATCATTTAATGATTATACTATAGAGATTAACTTGAAAACTTCAGTTTTTTTATGTTTTGTCTCAAAAATTGTCTTCATTTATACTGGTGCACATACGAAATCTGTTTTGAAGATCATCTTTCAGATTTGTTGTTTAAACAAATCTGAAAGATGATCTTCAAAATGAATCAGATTCACTTGATCTACAGCAAAATATTTCAATTTGCTTAGTTTTTGACGAGCTTTTATGGAAATTAAGAATGTGCACAAGTGTCTTCTCAATGGTATTTTTCCATTGACGTAATCGAAACCAAATGATTAATGCATTTATATGTCTGACGTTTCAAATCCGGAAGTCGTGATGTTTAAAGGTGGCTTTGCTTGGCCGAGCAAATAGGGCGATAAGTAAATAGGTAGAAACGAAAAGAAAAGGAAAGGAGAAAAAGGAAACAAAGAAAAAGAGAATAAAACAGTGAGTGATAGGAAGAATTCGAAATGGAAAGAAGTTGATTTTTTATCAAAAGAAAAAAAAAAAGAAGAAAAGAAAGTGGAATTACAGGAAAAACCGGAGAGAAAGAAAAATAGAAAAATAAGAGTAAAATAAAAAAAAATTAAATGGAAGGAAAGAAAATGAGTTAAGCTAAAGAGGAAATTAAATTATGAATTTCAAGAAGTTGATGTGTATACAAACAATTCTGAATTGGATGGGCTCAAATCAAAATGAGACAATGAAGGAATAATAGATATGAAAAAATAAACTCTAAGTTTAAGCATGACCTAAAATGCAAAAACAAAAACAAAACAAAAAAATAAATAAAAAAATGTGCAGTTGAATGTTGGTTGGTGATTTTGTATAACGGCATATACACAGATATGTAGATTTTCTAAGCGCAGCTTAGATGTGGCACAACAAGCCCGAAAGTCCGGGGTGCCCAGTGAGGATGGCTTTAGCGAGACAAGCTAAACCATTACACCACTTCGAGGTGCCCATATTCACCTCTAGGGGCTGTTTACTGCTAAAATCTAAATATTTTATACGGAATTCTATTTTTTCGGACACTCATCACGTTGAATTACCGATATCCGTATGATCAATAAAGATAAATATTAATATCAATAAAGATAAATATTAATATCAATAATATATCGATAAATATTAATATCAATAAAGATAAATATTAGATAAAAAAATCAATAAAGATAAACAATGATCAGTATTTAGATGGGTAACCGCTTGGAAATATCAGGTTTTTTTTTTTTTTTTATAATCGTATCGCCCCAAGCTAGGCATTAAACTACCACTGTTGTGCAGGGGGTTACATAGTATGAAAGTTATGAGAAGGAGTGACAGAATACAGAGGGTGTCAGGAATCGGGTAAGAGAAGGATGAGAATACTGAAGAAATGAGATGAGAGCATGAGAGAGAGGATGCAAGTTAGTGAGACAGGTGCAAGTCTTACTAATTAACCCACAGGTGCAAGTTTTACTAATTAACCCACAGGTGCAAGTCTTACTAATTAACCCACAGGTGCAAGTCTTACAAATTAACCCACAGGTGCAAGTCTTACTAATTAACCCACAGGTGCAAGTCTTACAAATTAACCCACAGGTGCAAGTCTTACTAATTAACCCACAGCTGAAAGAGAAGACATGGATTCAAAGGTATTTGCGAGATGAAAGTTATTTTATTTGGATCTTCCAATTTAAACCATAAATACGAATTTGAACGAGATACTAGATTAGCAACTAGATCCCACCCTTTTACAGTGAAACCGATAAAATGCAGCCGTAACTTCTACTCCAACAGTTTCTTTCCTCGCACTTCCCGACTGTGGAATTCTCTTCCAAACGATTGCTTCCCCGACGGCTACAATCTCCAGGAGTTTAAATGTAAGGTCAATACACACCTCCTAACATACTAACCTGCTCCCATTCTATCAAGCACTCTTCCCATCTGCCCGACCCTCATCCTCGCTATCTTTACTCATCTGTCACCTTTCTCCTGACATTCCCTATGTCTATCCACTCCTTCTCTTTACCTTCCCCTATGTAGCCCCATGCACAATAGTGGCAGTGGAATGCCTTGCTTGGGGTGAGATGATTAAAAAAATATATATATATACATTATTTCACATCAGTAAAAATGTAAGATTATATAAGCTTCCAAACTTATGATTTAAATACATGTTTCGGGGAATACATAAGGGATAAATATTAGACGAGAGTGAAGAGAAGGAAGAACCAGTTAAAAAGGAGCAAGAGAAGGAAGGGAATATAGATATGATGACAGTTGCAGAGGTAGAGAGAAAGGAAAGGATATACAGGGTGGTGAAGAAAGAACTAGGGTCAAGTGGTTAAGAGATGAGTATTGATATTGCATTTAAAGAAATATATATTTCCTTAAATTTTAAATTAAGTTTAAATATAAAAAGAACCCGTTTAAAAACTTCTAAGCCTATGTGTAATATAACAATCTGGCCCCACCCGAGAAAGGCTGATGCAAGCGGGGGTGTTTCCGGTCGTTGAAAGGAACGGATGTTTGTTTGACCTTATTTCCGGCAGTAGCGGAAATGGCTACAGAGGCAAACAAAACAGGTGTCTCTGAGAATTACGTGGGCGTGCGTGGGCGAGGCAAATCCGGAAGAAAAAGTCCCGGTTTGGAGATTATAAAAAGACCTCGGCGCACGGATTCACTAGACAGACAGTAGACCAGAGTAGAAGCAGAGGAGCGACAGAGATCGGCCGGTGAAGAGAGACACTCCCGTCAACCCTTAGAAGCGCGCTCTCTAACTCTCTGTTCCCTAGGCTACACGGTTCATCGTCATTAATAAAATATAACTCATATTTTTTATATATATGCGTGTTTGTTGTTTGTTGATATACAACATATGTATAGGATTTCACCACCCTTCCAAGAAACGCAAACAAAAAAATTTCTAGCCTTATACTTCACTAATAAAGATGTCTTCATCCACTAATTCCTCTCTCTTCTTAGCCCATCCTCTCCTACTCCCTCTCACCTCATTTACATTTTCTTACTTTTTCCTCTTTTTCAAACCTAAAGGACTGGTCATAAAAGGCTTTAAAGGATCATACCTTATCTTCTACTTTTAAACCTTTCTCTAAACTTTTCAATATGTCCATTAGCCACCTCTCTCCTTTTCTTTATTTTGCTCAAATTCTAATTTAAAACTCTCAATTCTGATTTTTCATTTTCTCTACCCCACTTCCCTCTCACACAAAATCTACCAATTTAAGGAAAAAAAATTTCCATCTCCCTTCACACTACCTGATGAGACATTGTCCTTTCAATGTCAAAACAAAATGAATACTTTGGAGTAGATTATAATTTGTACATGTTCTAAACTATAATTTATAATAAATATTAATAGCTATGTTTTTATATTGAGCACTGTTTTAAATTAATGTTTTGAAAGTTGTAAATATTTTCTTCGTTCCTTATTCACTTGGATATATATATATATATATATATATATATAAACTTATTTAAAATGAAACTTTGTGTGTGTATGTGTGTGTGTGTGTGTGTGTGTTCGTTATCTATAGACTCAGAAACGGCTGAACTGATTTTCTTGAAAGTTTACGCAGTTGTACTATATGCATCTGCGAGTGTTCTTAGCGAGGTTTTGTGTCGAGGTACCTCCGATAAATATCGAAACTCGATAATCGAAAAACTCGGGTTATAGAAGGAGTGGTCCGATTTTAATCAAATTTGATACACACATAGACAAAGACATAAGAAACGATAATCAGAAGTTTCAGGGTTGTAGTTCTTACAATAGTGCAGAAAATCGATAATACATATATATAAAAGACAAGATGTTTGTGTGCGTGTCTGTTTATCTGCCTGTATGTCTGTATTTTTTTCAGCCCTTTTATTTTAGTTTTTGTTTCGGGTTTGGCTCTAAGTAGGTATAATTGTAGCTTTCAGTCTCAGCCATGATACCATTTACTCAAAGGACTTATTTAGCCTTCAAAATTCAGTTTACGACCAAAAAACTTATTTGATATCGATACCAGGAAATCAAAATTTGACTTACATCCATTCATTTATCTTTCAGTCTACGGTTTCTCTTTAACTTGAAACAACTATTGCTTTTTAGTCTTTCGTGCCAACGTCCAAAGAGTCTGAGCTCCAGGACCATGGATTAGTTTTAAAGCTTTTATTACACCCGAGCTATACTGCTAGTATATATATATATATATATATATATATATATATTGTGGTGCAAAAGTAGGTGGACAGTCGGTGGGATAGCTTTGTGTTTGTTAATATTAATAGATATAATTTATTTACTGTTATAGTGAGAACATGTATTTAACACTAGAGCAACAACTAAATCGTCCCGGTGTCACTGAAACCTGGGTAAAAATGTTTGTCGCAGCGTGAAGAGTGACCTTCAAGGCTGTGGAAGTTGTGACGGACAATAATTTGAGCACTTTCTGTAATAAAATTAAAGTACTTTTGTATTATTATACACAATAAAGCTTAATAGTCTGTGCAATAATTGTAATAGTAAATATAATTGTATATGTAATCTCAAATGTTAACAATTACTTCCTATCTACACCTGAACCACTCTGTATATATCCGATTTTAACCCTGAAACCTTATCGATATGTATCAATTATACTAAATAATTTTTTATTGTATGTGTCATGTCCCTTTTGGAAATAGGCGATTATGGCACTCCACATCATCCTATCCCTTGTCGCTCTTTATACCCTTTTTCCTATTATCCAACTCAATCCCTGCTCCGCCATCCATCTGCTCAAGTCTATCAAGTACGTTATGCGTTGCTTTTCTTTGTCTCCATTCCCCTCTACACGTCCCGTGAGCATCAGGTTCTGCAAACCTTCCTTCCTTATTACATGTCCCCAAAATCTAAGCTGTCTTTTCATATCAGTTTTCTTATTGTGCCCGTCCCTCCAAAACCTCATTGTTGCTCGCGTGTTCCGTCCATAGTATCCTCAGCTGCCTACTGTTACACAACATTTCGGTTGCTTCAGGTGGTCTTTAAACTTTGATGAGATTACCCAGCATTCATTGCCATATTAAATGACAGACATCGCATAGCAATCCAGTGAAATTCTCTTCTTTGTTTCTAGCGAAATTTGTCTGTCTCTTAATGCTCTACTCAGTTCCTGGAATGCATCCTTGGCTATGCAAATACGCTTATTTTGACGATTTCGCTTTTGATGTTTTTTCCTTAGAAATTGCCACCGTTTGTTCTGATGCACATACGCAATCTCCTGTCCACAATAATTTAAACAAATCTGGAAGATGATCTTCAAAATGAATCTGTTTCATTTGATTAACAGCAGAATATTTCAAGATATCAAAATGTTTCATTCATGAAAATGGTCTAGGGCATGACGGGAAACTGCATCCGGCAGGGAAGCCTCTGATTGGGAGGTTGTGAGGAGCATGGAACCAACTCTTAATTGCTGTTGTTCCCAGGTTCCCCCAACCCGGAGTAGTAGCACTTCTTAGGGTCCCAGCTATGGGCAAATAGTTAACTCCTAAACTGGGGTCAAAACACTATGGAAGTATAAAAATACACTTTTATAGAAATATATACATAAAAATAGACTTTTATAGAAAAAGATATACATTTTTGAAGGAAAGATATTACCAACAATACATCAAGAGAAATTTTTATCATAACACATTTTTGACGGAAAAAATATTTTCAGCAAAAAAATTTTAATACAAAGCTGAAAGATTTTCAGTTTTCTAAAAAAAGAAAAGAAAAATGTTCGTTAAAATCTGACTAAACCAACCTTCTCACTATCACTGAACATTAAAAAAATACCTCAAATCTCCACCTTTTTGGTATTAAATAACCCACAGAGGTTGATATGCCATTAAACAAAACTCAAACCCAAACTCATTCATGAAAAGTGAAATTATGAATAGATGTGGGCGTCTTTTCAATGTTTCATTTTTCATTGACCAATCGAAAGCAATGGTTAATGTGTTTATATGTCTGACGTTTCAATTCCGGAATGTGTGACGTTTAAAGGTCCAAATTGGGCAATAGACAAAAAAATAAAAAGAAAAGGCGCGGAAATGAAAGAAAGAAAAAGAGAGAAAAGACAAGAGAGAAAAGGAGAATAAAATACTGAGTGATAGAAAGAATTCGAAATGGAAAGAAGTTGAATTTTTTTCAGAAGAAAAAATGGAGAAAGGAAAGAAAAATACATTACAGGAAAAGCAGGGGAGAAAGAAAAGAAGAAAAATTACAGTACAATAAAATATTAAACGGAAGGAAAAAATAAATTAAGTTAAAAAGGAAATCAAATTTAGTTGGAGTTGGTGAGTATACAACCTATTCTGAATTGCATGAGCGCTAAAGAAAACAAGACAATGAATGAATAATAGGTTTTTAAAAAAATAAACTCTAATTTTAAATATCACAAAAAATAAAAACGTTTAAATGAGGAGACTTTATATTTAAAAAATATTAATTTCCGTTTGATAAAAATAAACATAAATTATTTATAACATAACCAAATCTAAAAATTAGGAAGTAGTGGAGAGTCACAAAATCCGTAATTTCTAAGTTTGTTTTTATGGGAAGCTGACAATTTAATATTGTTGTTTATTTCAATATATTATCCTGCTATAGTAAATCAAACTTAACGAATGGGAAGCTGGAAAAATTAATAAAGATGGCCCAGGTTAAATTTAATCGATCAAGAAATATCCTCACGTATCCAGTGGTTTACGTAAAAAGAAAATCAAAAGATATACGCGTTTGTGCTGATTTTTCGACAGGATTGAATGCTATTCTGACTGATTATTATTATCCTCTTCCTTCTCCCGAAGACCTTTATTTGCAAATTCCTGTTGAAAAGGTGAGTTCGAAGTTATGTATAAAAGTTATTATGTATTATGTATATGTATAAATACGCATCACGGATTATATAAATTCGAACGTTTACCGTTTAGGGTCAAGGTAGCGATAGCAATATTTCGGCAAGTCGTGATAAGCGGCCTTGACTTCGCTGTCGCTTATTTAGATGACATTCTGATGAAAATCCAAAGCATAGTCGAACATAAGGATCATGTCTACAATGTTTTTTCTAAAATTCAAGAGTACGGTTTCAAAATTAAAGAGACCAAATGTGATTTTTTCATGGAAAAAATCAAATAACTAGGACACATAATCGACATTTTGGTAGGAGACTGAACGGGCTTTTAAAGACATGCCGGCGCCCAATAATATCGTTTCGTTGCAGAGCTTCCTTGGACTCGCAACTTATTACCAGGCATTCATACTAAGTATGCATGATTTGCGTGCTTCCATTAATGAACTATTAAAGAAAGACAAACCCTGGATTTTGGACAGAAGAATACTAGCAGGCATTTGAAAAAATAAAGAAAACACTGACGTCAGACTTATTTCTTACACACTACGATCAGGGCATCATTGCCTGCGACGCTAGTTCGTATGGCGTAGGGGCACGCATTCTTCACAAGATGACTGATGGAGCAGTAAAACCGATAGCTCTCGCGTCGAGAACTTTGCTTCCTACGGAAAAAAATATTCGCTGATTGAAAAAGAGGCGTGTGAAATTACATTCGCAGTCGCGAAGTTCCACCGCTATATTTATGGTCGACATTTTACTCTACGGAAAAACCACAAGCCATTACTCAAAATTTTTAGCTCAAAGAAAGATCTGCCTAGGCACTCAGCCAACAGACTTCAGCGACTTTTTGTGGCGAAATCTTCGTCACCAAGTTGTTGTGGCCTCTTAGAGCCCGGAAGTAAGACACGGAAACAAGTAGGTAGGTTCAAACAGTGTATTAGAATAACAGACCATATATACAATAATAAGTGTTAGTAATAAGGAAAATGGAAGTGTAAGTCCGAACGGTATAGTTATGCTGCGTCTCGACTGTCTCTTGACTGTCTTACGACTACCTTACAGCTGCGGCCCCGGAAGTCATACAGGTTATTATTTATTGAAGAAGGAAGAGTCCATTCCTATAAATAGGGCACCATAGCACTACTCAATTCCCGCTCCACCATCCATCTGTTCAAGTCCATCTGGTATGTAGTGCGCTACTTTCCCTTCACCCTCTTTCCCTCTATCCGTCCCGTGAGCATCCGGTTCTCCAAGTCTTCGTCCTTCCTTCAAAAGCTTCAGCTGTCTTTTCTTGAGGTTAAGTATCAGTTTTCTTTTAGTGTAAAACTTCGTCATTTCTCTATGGTATCCTCATAATACTTACGGTAGAATTCATTGATTGTTTAGCAATATCACGCTGACACACCAGTTCTCGTATGGTCATCAAGTTTAAGCAACGATTGATTAATTCATTTTCTAAGGATTGTCAAACAATCACAGTTTATTTAAAGCCAGAAAATACTTATATTTGGTAAGCACATTATTTTAAGATAATAATGGTTCAGTCTTTACTAATTAACCCATATCTGGGAAAGAAGAGATGGATTCATACATAATCAGAATCTGAAAAAAAAAAAAGAAATTATAATATAGATATAGATATAAAGAGAGAAATGAATTCTATATCACAGTAATATATAAACTGATCCCTCACTTTGTGGCTAGAGTAGATTATAAATATTTATATTCTACATAAAGTCAGTAAGTCTATAAGACAGAGTAGTAGGGTAGCTAATCACTATTTTTGAATGATTCGCTATCTACGCCTTATCAAAAATTTACAGGATATTTACAGAGAGAAAGGGTGGATAAGCCGTAACAAATAAAATATTAATTCCTTTCACAAGTGACATAAGACTTTTCAATCAAACTGTTTTGTCTTTCGTTTTGTCATGTGCGTCCACGGATTTGCTTTTTGCTTTATCTATCTATCTATCTATCTATCTATCTATCTATCTATCTATCTATCCCAGTTTGTTCATATCTATCTATCTATCTATCTATCTATCTATCTATCCCAGTTTGTTCATATCTATCTATCTATCTATCTATCTATCTATCTATCTATCTATCTATCTATCCCAGTTTGTTGATATCTATCTATCTATCTATCTATCTATCTATCTATCTATCTATCAGTTTGTTCATATCTATCTATCTATCTATCTATCTATCTATCTATCTATCTATCTATCTATCTATCTATCTATCTATCCCAGTTTGTTCATATCTATCTATCTATCTATCTATCTATCTATCTATCTATCTATCTATCTATCTATCTATCATGTTTCATATCTATCCCTATCTTTATCTATCTATCTATCTATCTATCTATCTATCTATCTATCTATCTATCCCAGTTTGTTCATATCTATCTATCTATCTATCTATCTATCTATCTATCTATCTATCTATCTATCTATCTTTATTCCCAGTTTGTTCATATCTATCTATCTATCTATCTATCTATCTATCTATCTATCTATCTATCTCATTCTGTTCATCCATCTATCTATCTATCTATCTATCTATCTATCTATCTATCTTTTATGCACTGTTATTGACCCATTTAAGTGTTCATGAATAACGAGTTTACTTTCGAACTTTTATTCCAACGTTACTTTCTTATTTGTTAGTTAAAATGTGTCTTGTAATTTCTCTCTATACCTAGCGTTTTTCATTTTTTCCTCTTTACTATCAGAAAAGGTTAATTACATTTCCGACGAAATCTATCTACCTCACCCCGAAAGAAACAAAAAGTATTAAACCACAACGAAATGCATTAAGTACTGTTTCGATTTCTCGCGGGACCTCGCAACGCTCGTCCCTAAAATGCCGATGTATATCTGGTGTTAGCAACTGTTATTGCCTTCGGACTTTATGCATGCTTTTATTATTTCTGTACTATTCAATACAAAAGTAAATGTTGTGTTTTTACCTTGAAAAAGAACGTTTGTTTGAGAAATATAGCACTACTCATAAATGTGCCGTTATTGATTGTTAGAGAAGTTGAGAGAAACTACTATTAAGGAGAGAGAGAGAGAGAAAGAGAGAGAGAGAGAGAGAGAGAGGGCAATAAAGGAACATTAATAAAGAATATAACGATTGATATTGCATTCAAATTTTCAACGATCAAAGTTGACTGAGAAATAAGAATCCTGAAGAGAAGCGAGATATGCGAGAGAAGAAACTGTTAGTATAGAATTTACGGTTAGAACTAGTCATTTCAACTGCAAACTGAAGAGACCATGTCACCAATCTAATTATTTCGTTTAGATTCATGAAGTCTAGCTACCACAGAGGAAAATTCATTGAAAGAGTGACCATGAAACTATTTCTAAAAAGAGACACTGGGAAGCTACATTACGATGGTGGGAAAAGAGGCTGAAACTGAGATGCCAGGTCAGGGGCAATAACATTGCAGATTCTTTTGATTTCATCAAGCATCTCTAAATATATAGCAGTAGCATCAAACCAGATGCGGCAGCAATATTCAAAGCAATTCATCTTAAATATATTGAGTTTGAGTTTGAGTTTTGTCTAACAGCATATCAACCTCTGTGGGTTATTTAATGCCAAAATGATGGGGTTTTAAGGCATTTTTTAAATTTCATTATCGTGAGAAGGTTGATTTAGTTAGATTTTAATGAAGATGTTTTGTTTTTATTTTTTTATTTTTTAAACTAAAAATGTCTTCTGGTTTTGTTTTTAAAAATGTTTTGCTTATAAATTTTTTCTGTTTCCTGCAAAAATGTATATTTTTCTATAAAAGTCTATTTTTATGTATATATTTCTAGAAAAGTGTATTTTTATACTTTTTTAGTGTTTTGACCCCAGTTTGGGAGTTAACTATTTGCCCATAGCTGGGACCCTAACAGGTGCTACCACTCCGGGTCAGGGTGAACCTGGAGAATAACACCAATTAAGAAGTGGTTCCATGCTTCTCACAACCTCTCAATCAGAGGCCTTGATGCAGGATGCAGTTAACTGTCATGCCCAGGACCATTAAATATACTGAGTCAATGTTTATTCTTGCATGGTGTTTCATTTTCCACGTTTCTTTTAATCAATGAGATACTGGTATTGAGAAGCCAGTCAAACTGAGAACTTTTCTTGACCTGCCGCGTATATTATTACTTGCCAACTTAGAATAATTGAAACTAAATTAGTGTTTAAAATTGATAGATGGAGGAATTAATCATGGCAATTATTTATATATTTATCCTCTCTTGAACGGTTTTAGTTTTACAGTAAATGTTTTCGTCAATATCTGAGAGCCATATAATAATTTGTCTTCTAAAATGACTGTCCTTTTATAATCCATGTCTTCTAAAATGACTGTCCTTTTATAATCCATGTCTTCTAAAATGACTGTCCTTTTATAATCCATGTCTTCTAAAATGACTGTCCTTTTATAATCCATGTCTTCTAAAATGACTGTCCTTTTATAATCCATGTCTTCTAAAATGACTGTCCTTTTATAATCCATGTCTTATAAAATGACTGTCCTTTTATAATCCATGTCTTCTAAAATGACTGTCCTTTTATAATCCATGTCTTCTAAAATGACTGTCCTTTTATAATCCATGTCTTATAAAATGACTGTCCTTTTATAATCCATGTCTTCTAAAATGACTGTCCTTTTATAATCCATGTCTTCTAAAATGACTGTCCTTTTATAATCCATGTCTTCTAAAATGACTGTCCTTTTATAATCCATGTCTTATAAAATGACTGTCCTTTTATAATCCATGTCTTCTAAAATGACTGTCCTTTTATAATCCATGTCTTCTAAAATGACTGTCCTTTTATAATCCATGTCTTCTAAAATGACTGTCCTTTTATAATCCATGTCTTCTAAAATGACTGTCCTTTTATAATCCATGTCTTCTAAAATGACTGTCCTTTTATAATCCATGTCTTATAAAATGACTGTCCTTTTATAATCCATGTCTTCTAAAATGACTGTCCTTTTATAATCCATGTCTTCTAAAATGACTGTCCTTTTATAATCCATGTCTTCTAAAATGACTGTCCTTTTATAATCCATGTCTTATAAAATGACTGTCCTTTTATAATCCATGTCTTCTAAAATGACTGTCCTTTTATAATCCATGTCTTATAAAATGACTGTCCTTTTATAATCCATGTCTTCTAAAATGACTGTCCTTTTATAATCCATGTCTTCTAAAATGACTGTCCTTTTATAATCCATGTCTTATAAAATGACTGTCCTTTTATAATCCATGTCTTATAAAAGGAAAACATAGCTCTCCAAAACTTGCAATGTTTTGATTCTCTAATTAACTTTTGCACATTTATTTACTCTCTTTGTTGTTGTTCTGCTATGCGTTCACTTTTATGAAGCGAATTTCTTCAGGACGTCTACGATTAAGACTCTCCACAACTTTCAGCTTTTTGTTACTCTAAGTAATTTTAGCGTCTTTCCTGCGCCTTTGTTCTTTCCGGCCTTTTGGCTGGGAAGTAGATGACCAGATTTTACCAGCTATGACAAGCTTTGACCAGATAAAACCGGTTTGGTACCCAGTAGCTGGGTAATATTTGACCACTGACCTGAGCGTACGCGCTCGGGGTCCCCACGTTAAAAACTGACCTTGTGTGTGTCACATCTCACTCCAGTGAGGAAGACGGGTAAATACCCATTGCTTGTGTCCCTTCAGAAAGAACGTTTATAGCTATCTTCAACTTTGCTTTTCTTGCTCCGCTCCCAGGTGTAAGTTAACTACTAGAGCTTGTATCAGTAAATCATTAATATTTATAAAAATTTCTGAGAATCTCAGAATTTTCTATGGCTTTAAATAACTAGAAAAAGTTGATAAAGCATAAAAATCAACCAATCAATATGTGATAAGGCATGAACAGCAAATGATTTTTTTAGTTTGCGAGCATCCTGTCGGAATTATTCGTTCAAGAATAATTCAGAAAGGATTAAGGACATGATCAGAACCGATTCATTATGTCCAAAAGCAACTTCCATTTACGAACCAGAAGGTTGGTTGATTTGCCATGACTGTACTTAAAAGTAAATAGATTTTTACTAGCAGTATAGCCCGGCGTTGCTCGGGTGTAATGAAAGCTTTAAAACTAATCCATGGTCCTGGAGCTCAGACTCTTTGGACGTTGGCACGAAGGACTAAAAGCAATAGTTGTTTCCAGTTAAAGCGAAACCGTAGACTGAAAGAAAAATGAATGGATGCAAGTCAAATTTTGATTTCCTGGTATCGATATCAAATAAGATTATTTCGTCGTAAACTGAATTTTGAAGGCTAAATAAGTCCTCTGAGTAAATGGTATGATGGCTGAGACTAAGAACTACAATTATACCTACTTAGAGCCAAACCCAAAGCAAAAACTAAAATAAAAGGACTAAAAAATACATATATATTATCGATTTTCTGCACTATTGTAAGGACTGCAACCTTGAAACTTCTGAATATCGTTTCTTATGTCTTTGTCTATGAGTGTATCAAATTTAATTAAAATCGGACCACTCCTTCTATAACCCGATTCGATTATCGATTTTCGATATTTATCGGGGGTACCTCGACATAAATCCTAGCTTGTAGTATAACTGCAAATTTTCACGAAAATCGGTTCAGCCGTTTCGGAGTCCATAGTTAACGGACACACACACAGACACACACACAGACAAAGTTCCATTTATAAATAAGTTTAGATAGATAGATTCTAAGAAAATATAAAACCCATACAAAGGCTAAACGCTCTAAAAGAACCTCATTTTATTAATATCATTGTCTTCAATGTTCAAGCTTCCCTCGGTAAAACACTGAAGTCTAATTTCATTATTTTCCTCATAAACAGTAAACTCGGTTTCTAGTTAATTCGATGACGTTGGTGATTCTCTCTTCAAGTCGTATAAGTAATGAGCTATAAAATATAAAGAAATTTAACAAAATCAGAAAAGAAAAGAATTTGGCGGAGATCGAATAATGAAGAAGAAAAATAAACCAAGATAAAAGAATTAGTCTTTGGAAAAGAATTAGTCATTTTAATATAAAACGACAATAAAACAAATTCTCATAAGGCAGAATCTACTTAAACTCCGATTAGCAAAGATATGAAACGTTTTAATGGACAATTATGAGAACTCTAAGAGGGAAGAAGACATTTAATATAAAAGACAAGTTAATAAACACTTTTAACTTTATTTGGCCTCGTTAATATATATATATATATATATATATATATATATATATATATAAATTAAGACCAATCGAAAATAAATTAAAATTTTATTTATTAACTTTATCTTTGGTTCAAACAATATCCCAACATAATTTCTATTTAATTTAGGTTAAATACATTAAAAAATATATTTAAATCTAAATTAAATGAAACTGATTCTGTGGTTAAGGCCTCTGGTACCTGCAATTATGTTTTATGCAGATTATGCGGAATATGTGCGTTGTGGTGCAGTGGAATGAGAAATCGTTGGACCCGAGTTCGAATTCCACTTGAATTCGGCGCATTCACTTACGCAAAAATACCATTGGGGAATGTATTAATCCGTTTCTTCTCTCCAGCTATGGGTTAAATAATTGGTCAGATTGTGTTCTATAGCATTGGCTAGCAACCAGTCTACCGCAGAAAGCAATGGCAACCTACTGCGAGATAATCTTTTACCCAGTCAGTCATATCTCTTTCGGGACATGATCGCCCAAGCGTGTATCACGTATGGCACTTAACTGACTAATTTGTCGGATTGTTTCTCTTTTTTCGTTCGCAACGGACATCGACTCAGAAAAACAATTCGGAGAGCCGAGTTCGAATTCCAGTTGAATTCCTTAACTGACTGACTGACTGACTGACTGGTATAATGGTGTTAATATTTGATAAATAGAGATTTAATCGACAAGATACGATAGTGATTATGTAACCAATCTATGATTGTTTAATTTATTATTATTACCATTATTATTAATCGGTGTGGTATCATTATACTAGAGAGTAATTTTCAGTGCTTAATTAGCAAGCACTCTTCGGGCTCTGCGAGTAAAACGTGAATAATTATCTATGCGCATTTGAAAGGTTTCATTAAAATGGAGAGAGTTTGCGTGTGATATGTGCACTTCCGCAGAAGGTAGCTTTGTGATGCTGATGTGCCCAGAAATTTTACTCGCTTTATTTTCGATACCTTTCTTTATCATAACAAATGCCCATACCACAACAGAGATAATCGCAGTTTTAACTTTTGTAGGAAAGGACGCGTTCCAGAAGATGAGCAAAATACTAACACACAGGAAAATCTCAGTAGAAACGAAGAAAAGAGTGCTAGACTGCTACGTGATCTCAGTTCTTCAATACGGCTGTGAATGCTGGACAATATCATCGAAAATGAGGACAAAACTGGAAGCGGCCGAAATGTGGTTCTACAGAAGGATGCTACGGATATCGTGGACTGAGCATACAAGCAACGATGAAGTGTTAGAAAGAATGGCAACAAAAAGGAAATTAATACTGAGCATCAGGAAGAGACAACTGAAGTTCCTGGGACATGCAATGAGGAAGGAGAGCCTGGAGAACCTGATACTGACTGGTCAGATAGAAGGAAGGAGAGACAGAGGAAGGCAGCGGATAACATATTTGCAGGGACTGATCAGGTGGATGACGGAACGGGGGTTGCCAGGAGCAACAGGAACAAACATACTAAGAGCCACAAGGGATAGGGAGACGTGGAGATCCATGATCGCCTACGTCTTAAAGGGACAGGGCACATAGAAGAAGAAGAAGAAGAAGGAGCCTCAAATTGACGTTATGCTAATCACAACCAAAGTCCCCACAATTTAAAATATCAGAAAGTTGGAAGAATGAAAGGGTTTCGTTCTAAGCTAAAGTAGAATTTTATTAAGTGAGCTGAATAACATCATTTATCAATTATGTATATATTTATCCTCTCTTGAACGGTTTTTAGCTTTACAGTCAATGTTTTTGTCAATATCTGAGAGTCATATAATAATTTGTCTTCTAAAATGCCTGTCTTTTTATAATCTATGTCTTATAAAAGGAAAACATAGCTCTCCAAAACTTGCAATGTTTTGTTTCTCTAATTAACTTTTGCGCATTTATTTACTCTCTTTGTTGTTCTGCTGTGCATTCACTTTTATGAAGCAAATTTCCTTTTTTTATCATAACCAATGCCATACCACAACAGATATAATAGCAGTTGTAACTTTTGTAGAGGCCTCAAACTGACTTTGTGCCAGTCACAACCGGAGTCCCCACAATTTTAAAATATCAGAAGGTTGATAGAATGAAAGTGTTTTGTTCTATGATAAAGTATAATTTTATTAACTGAGCAGAATAATATCAACTTGAACGAAGTGAAATGTCCGAATAGAAAACTTACGTAGTTAAATGTTCCAGAGAAATAATAGCAAGGAGTTAAATGAATCCAGAACTTATTGTTGATAGTATCAGAGTGTGTGTATGTAGAAAGACTAACAGGTAACTAATAAAGTTTGTGTTCCTTTCCTTTTTTATGGCCGGCGAAAAAGTGAAAATGAAGGTAAAGCAACAAAGTCCCTATCGGACGTTAGTTTTAAGGAATCAGTTGAAGATATCTTGTTGTTGTTTCGTTGACGTCGTATGAGTGAAGACGAAGAAAGGAAAATAGGAAGGAGAAGAAGAACGAATGTCTGTCGATGAGAAATGACAGGTTCGGCGTCTTGAAATTTCTCCTTCACATTGTGACGAGGTTCTTATCAGATCACATCGGACTATCTTTGTTCAGACAAAACACGTGGATAAGTACTTAAATCTTATCATGTGATCAGATACAACCAAAAATCTATTTCTGAGGCGCTAAAAAAACTCGACAGGGGTCATAGTTCAATTTGTTATGTTCTGTTCAATCGGAAACCAGAATCTTAATTCTCACACCGGTTTGTGAAATTTGCCTTGTTCTTGCAATTCTTTTCTTAGAAACATTGGAGCCCTGCAGGCGAATCAATTAGTTGACGGGTATATTATTATTATTATTATTATTATTATTATTATTATTATTATTATTATTATTATTACGCTAGGTGCTGTTACTGCCTGACTGTCGTATAAGGTTGGCTTTACATGGTAGAGTTGCAAAACAGAACTACACAGTTTTGCTAATTAATTGAAGCAACGACTTTAGTTTCTTTCTTTCACCATACGGTCACTCTGGAGTGACAGGATGTAATCGATTTTTATTTTTTTCTCAGATTAGATAATTTGCCGTGGTTTGCAGCAATATGAATCAGTTTCGTATGATGAAATTTGCTTAGCCTTGAAAAATATTGCGTCATCCCAGATTGCATCAGATTTTTATCACACCCCGACAATATTCTCTCGACTAGCGATTCGTTGTCCTACGGCCAATCTCTGCGATGGAAGCTACTTCAAGGACGTGTACGAAAATTGTAACGCTGCACGAACACACTGGTAAGATGGTTGCTGAATTACGTCACAGAAATCAAATCACACGTGTCAAACGCGACTAATATATTTTTTATTAAAAAAAAAATAAGCCTTTATAATTAAATTTTATTCCGACGTTTTTTTTCCGCAAAACATCTCAGATCTAAGATGGTTTCTGAATTTCGTTAGAGAAATCAAATCACACGTGTCAAACGCGACTAAAATATTTTTTCATTAAAACAAATAATGAGCCTTTATATTTGATTTTTATTCCGACGTTTTTTCTGTAAAACATCTAAGATCTAAGATGGTTGTTGAATTTCGTCAGAGAAATCAAATCACACGTGTCAAACGCGACTAAAATATGTTTTTATTTTAAAAAAAAATGAGCCTTTATATTTAATTTTTATTCTGACGTTTTAAAAATTAATTTAATCAATAAAAAATGTAAATATTTTCCCCCGTAAATTTGAAACAAATACAAACGAAATGTTGTTTACAATGTCTCACAATGTCACCTTTACGCAAAACAAAAGAAAACAGATTGTTTTAATGGAATTTTTGAACACTTTTGAAGGAACATTTTTTTATATAATTGTTTTCTTTTTTTTTTTTTTTAAATAACCGAGTTTTAAAACGCTCTGAGTTGTATCTAAAAACGCCATTTTTGTTGGTACACATGTTTGAATCGTAACCTCTTTTTTCATTAAAGTTTTTATCTCGTCAATGTAGATTTGTTTAAAATGTAATCTATTTTTCTGATAACGATGTTCAATTAGCAAAACATGAATAAGTTTCCCAAATTGTCTTATGTTTTATCATTCCATTGGATTATCACTATATTTTAATATATACATACATGAACATATAGTGTTTTAAAAATTACGGAGCACATTCTAGTTCTTTAAAAGGGAACTCTTTGGTCCAACACTTCTTCGGAAAGATTTGTTTGAAAAAAATAAATAAGCAACCTTGCAAGAAATAAATATAAAATGTGAAATTGAAAAAGGGCATAGCTGGGGATGGGGTGATATTTACAAAAGCAGTTCTATTATTCACTAATTCAAATGTAGTCAACGTGAAGCCTATTTATGGGGTGAATTAATTTGCAGTTGGAGACTCGGATTGACAAGCACGTATTTACGACAGGGTGGAATCAGCGAGGATATTTGCTTGACTCGTTTTATTTCCTGAGTCAGTGATTAGACTACATTTGGTGAACAACTCAGGCTGCATATTTTGACGAAATGTTTAGGTACTGCAGAGCGCCTGGTTAGCATTTTAGAATCTGTTCATATCAAGCTTCACTGACTGAATTTTTGTAAGCACTAAGATAATTTCGTTTTCTGTGTTCTTATTATTAGCACCACGTCCCAAGTAGGCATCAACGCAGATGACACTACAATATACTCCCGCACAAGTAAGAAACCTGTCGTGGCGGACAGACATAATCTCGCCGCTGACCTTGAACGCGATCTACACTCTGTGGTGAACTGGAGCAAGAAGTGGCTTGTCAGCTTCAATTCATCTAAGACCAAGCTGTTGTCTGTCAACCATTACAGGCAACCTCTCCTGCCTCCCATAAGCATGGACCAAGCGATTCTCCCGGAGAGTAATACACTACGCCTCCTCGGACTTACCCTGTTCTCAGACCTCAAATGGAAGCACTATATTGAATCCATAGCAAAATCTACTGCTAAGAAGGTTGGGTCACTATGTCGATCCAGGATGTTTTTTTCCACCTGAATCCATCTTGCATATATACAAGTCAACCATCCGTCCGTGCATGGAGTACTGCTGCCAAAGGAGAGTCTGTAATGTGATAGGTACAGATCTGGCGGCTCGACTACAGCCACTTCCCCATCGTCGAAAGGTGGCCTCCCTTTGTCTGTTCTATAAATACTTTCATGGCTTCTGCTCAGACGAACTTAAGTCACTGATGCCTCCTCAACAGGTGTTTACTCGTGCAACCAGACTGGCATCTTGGTCCCACCCATTCACAGTCAGGTTAGCCAAATGCAAACGACAATTCTACTCCTGCAGCTTCTTCTCTCGCACTTCCCGCCTGTGGAACTCGCTCCCGTATTCTTGCTTTCCTGACGGCTACAACCTCCAGAAATTTAAATGCAAAGTCAATACTCATCTACTAACCACTGGACTCTAGCTCTCTCCCCACCCCCGTATAACCCTCCCTTTCTCTCCACCTATGTATCTGTCATCGCACCTGCTTTCTCAGCTTTCTATTGTTCCTTTCTAACTAGTTTGTACTCCTCACTCTTTTCTAATTAATCTTTTTACATTTATGTAGCCCCCTGCACATCAGTGGCGTTTCCGCCTTGCTCGGGGCGAAATGATTAAAAAAAAAAACAAATTCCATCTATTGCTGCACTCTGGGCTAAATCATTAGCGAAACTTGTCTAGCTGGCCATTACTATTCAGTAGCGATTTAGAGACTCCTTGGGTGTCTCATAGAAAATTTGACATTGAATTACTCAATAACGTGTTACATATAATACTAACCAGACAAACATCAACTGGACATCACTAACACATAAACGAGAATGTTTCTGTCACCTGGTCAGTCAAGACGATTTCACAAGTGTTACCGATTTATCTGATTTAAAAGAAAAGGAAGTGTTTAGGAAAAAATAGACTCGTAAATTAAAAACAAACAGTGAACAATAAATGGTCGATGATTATAAAACGGAAATAAACCTTAAGATGGCGGCTCGTAAAAGTGTAAAGAGAGTGTAAAAATATGCAAGATAGATTTGTTGCAAGCAGTTTAATGTCTTCCATCAACCAAAGGATATTAAACTTGTAAACTTTGAGGACTTTATTGTCATTGTTGGGTCGATAGTCAGCAAAAGAAAGGGAGTGAGAGAAAGAGAGAGAGGAATAAAAATGGAGAAGGAGGTTAGAGAGAAAGAAAGAAAATCAAGAAAGATAATGTGAAAGAAAAAGGAATGTTTTCAATATAGGGAGAGTAAATAAATGGAGAAGATGTGCGTTGTGGTGCATTGGATATCGGCTCGGAATGAGAAATCAGGGAGCCAAGTTCGAATTCCAGCTGAATTCATTGCATTCACTTACGCGCAAATACCCTTGGGAAAGGTATTAATCAGTCTCTTCCCTCCAGCTATGGGTTAAAAAACAGGACAGATTGGATTCTATAGCTTTGGCTGGCAACTAGTCTAACGCAGAAAGCAATTGGCAACCTACTGCGGGATAATCTTTTGCCCAGTCAGTCATGTCTCTTTCGAGACATGATCGCCCAAGCGTGTATCACGTATGGCACTTAACTAACTAAATAGATGGAGAGTAGAGGGAGTATGTGAGCGAGAGTGAGAGTTACTGATAAGATGAAGCGGGAATGAGAAACGTGAGATCGCTAAAGAAGGAAGAGAGAAATCGCGACGAAAAGTAAAGGAAAGAAGAAAAGGTATAAAATGACGAAGATGAAGAATTAGAAATAGATATAAATGGAAAAAAGAAAACAGAAAGAGAAAAAGAGAGAAAGAGAAAGAAAAGTGAAACTAGGAATAGATACTCAGGGAAAGGGATAAAATTAGAAATATAATGAAACAGAGAGAAAGAGAATGAAAATGAGAGAGAAAGGGAAAGTGAGATACAAAAATAGATGTAAAAGAAAAGGGAAGCAAAGAAAAAATAAATAAACTGAAAAGGAGGCGGAAAGAGAGATTGAGAGGGTGTAATTAGACACATAAGGAGAAAGGAAAGAGAAAATGAAAAATAAATGATATATAAAGAGAAATAAATAAGAATAGAAAGATACAAGAACGAAAGAGAAAGAAAGAAAGAAAGAAAGAAAGAAAGAAAGAAAGAAAGCAAAAATGAAGAAAGTAAGAGAGAGGAAAAATAGAAACAGATAAGTAAGAAAAGATAGACAAAGATAAAAAGAGAAAGAAAAAGAAAAAAGAAAAAAAGAAAGAAATATAGATAAGCAATGAAAGAGAGATCGAAATAAAGAAGAAAAGAAAAGAGTAAGAAAGAAAGCTAGAGAGAGAGAGAGAGAGAGAGAGAGAGGCAAGGAAGAAAGAGAGCGTGTGGGGTCTGGCTATGTGATATATCCCTGCAAACTATTAATTTCTACAAAACAGATACTACAAAATTTTATGATAAATTCTTTGGCAAAATAACAAAAGAGTCGATCTTTGAACTCAGTGATTAAAGCATTACCTCACCTGCCAGTTTGGTACATTTCCAGACAATATGCTAAAAAACCTGATTCTCATAACTGAGTATTTCATACTTCTCTTTAAGTATAATGATGATGATGATGATGATGATGGGGACAATGCTGATGACATAGATGACATAGGTATTTATAGCTGGGATAAAAATGATCTCGAAAAAAAAATCGACATTATCTACCAAATATTCCAATAAATAGGAGTAAAGATAAATCTTTATAAATCAGATCTGGAATTAGAATAAAAACAGATAACATACTCGGAATCCTTCTCATATCAGTGATAATATACATTCTGAATCAAAATTCTTCTTATATCAGTGATAATAAATAATCTGAATTCTTTTTATACCAGTGATAACACACGTTCTGAATCATTCTTATACCGGTGATAATACACACACTGAATTCTTCTTATACCAGTGATAATACATACTCTGAATCTTTCATATACCAATAATAATATACAGTCTGAATCATTATTATACCAGTGATAGTATACACTCTGAATCATTTTAATACAGGTAATAATACATATTTGGAATTCTTCTCATAATAGTGATAATATATATTCTGAATACTTCTTATACCAGCGATAATATGCTCTCTGGATCCTTATAATACCAGTAAGAATACATATTCCGAATCCTTCTCATACACTCTGAATCCTTCTTATACCGGTGATAATACACATTCTGAATTCTTCTTATATCAGTGATAATATATACTCTAAATCATTCTTTACCGGTGATAATACATATTTTGAATCCTTCTTATACCAGTGATAATACATATTCTGAACCCTTTTCATACCAATTATAATATATACTCTTATTTCTTCTTATACCAGCGATAATACATACTCTGAATCTTTCTTATACCAATACATACTCCTAATGTTTCTCATACCAATGATAATACATACTCTGAATCCTTTGTGAATAATCCGGTATTAATAAATACTTAACACTTCCAATACCTTAGTGAATACATAAGTAAGTTATAAGAAATATAGTAAAGGGGGTAAGGAAACTGAACATAAAGCGGATACGCCTGGGGTATTTTTGCTCAACAGAAATCAAATAGTTTTAAATAGTGTCATTAAATCGTAACATTTATATGGATATCATACATGGCGTAAAACCGGTTTAGATATATGCAAACTATCAGCTGTATACAGCCACAATCTGAGCTCAGTCACTCAATTAATTGCCATACGTGATACACGATTGGGCAATCATGTCTCTTTCGAGACTTCACGTACTAGGCAGAAGATTTTCCGCAGTCAGTCAGTTAAGTGCCATACGTGATACACGCTTGGGCGATCATGTCCCGAAAGAGACATGACTGACTGGGCAAAAGATTATCCCGCAGTAGGTTGCCATTGCTTTCTGCGGTAAACTGGTTGCGAACAAGGCTATAGAACCCAATCTGTCCTGTTATTTAACCCATAACTGGAAGGAATAGACGGATTAATACCTTTCCCAAGGGTATTTGCGCGTAAGTGAATGCAATGAATTCGGCTGGAATTCGAACTCGGCTCCCCGATTTCACGTACCGAGCCGATATCCAATTCACCACAACACACCGCAGTAGGTTGCCATAACTTTTTCCTGTAGAGCAGTTGGCAAGCAAAGCTATAGAACCCAATCTATATTGTTACTCAACCCTTATCTCAAATCAATGGTTAGAAATGGTTTCGCGCGAATGAATCCTGTAAGTATTAAATACAACCATCCTTCTTCGACCGCTGTGGATTAGATCCGTCCTTCAACTGGTGATCGAATGAAATATAATGTGATTGGTCCCGACCTGGCTGCTCGACTCCAGCCACTTTCTAATCGGCGGGATGTGGCTTCCCTTTGTCTCTTCTATAAATATTTTCATAGCTTCTGCTCTGACGAAATTAGATCACTGGTGCCCCCACCACAAGAATTTACTCGGGCAACCAGACTGGCAACAAGGTCCCACTCTTTTACAGTTAGATCAACCAAATCCAGGCGACAATTCTACTCCATCAGCTTCATTTCTCGCACTTTCCGCCTGTGGAACTCCCTTCCATATACTTGATTTCCTGACGGCTACAACCCCCAGAAATTTAAATGCAAAGTCAATTCCCATTTCTCCTATCCACTTAACTTCAGCCCTTTCCACATCAACCCGTGTATCTTGCTCTTTTCCTTTCTCTCTATCTTCGCAAATGTCTTCACTCCTGTGTTCACAATCATTTCTTGCCCTTTCTCTTTCACTCCCTGTGAAAGCTGGTTCATCTTTCTCTTCACTCTCCTCCTGCCTAAAACTTTAACTCTCTTATTTAACCCCCTACGCATCAGTGGTGGTAGCGCATTGCTTGCGGTGAAATGGTTAACCCTCTAGGGCCATTCGTATCATATTTGATACAGTATGAAAACAAGCCTTGAAAGAAATATTTTCCTGAAAATTTTTTTAAGAGAAATATTTTATAAATTTCAAATGAAAGCAGTACTGACTGATCAGTCAATGAATACCAAATGTTTCCTTATAGGGAAATACCAAATGTTTCCTTATAGGGAAATACTGTATCAAATATGATACGAATGGCCCTAGAGGGTTAAAAAGAATTTGTGGTTCTTTTTTGAAGCAATAAATTACCCACATTAACCACAAAGTTTATAACCCCACCTCATCTAATCGACTAACGTATTTTTCATGCCAATGTCAAATTCTCCTTAACCGCAACCATTGTTGAACTTGGAGATCAATGTCACGTATATTATTACCTGAGGTCTGCACGAAATCGGTTCGCGTTTCTTTCTTAACACGCTCGCCGCACACACATTAGCATAAACGTATAGATCAAAGGTAAGCAGCTTAATTGAATTATAGTTGTTGGTTGGTTGATTTTGTTTAGCGGCATATCAATATCTATGGGTGTTATGGTATCAGCCTACGAAGACGGAACACTTCCGGCATACCTGCGTGATTTCTGAGGAGCAGTGAAAATGAGTTGAGAGCAGTACAGAGAGCAGGCAACAGTAGCAGTCAAAGAACAGTTACGCGCAGTCAAGTACAGCAGTTAACGAGAGCAGTTAACGACAGCTACTAGTCAGGCAGCGTAATAATACCTTTCACTTATTTCTATATTACTATTTATTAACACTTTCATTGAATATTTTGTTTTCTTGTTAAACTAATACACTGTTTTGATCCGACTTTCTTGTTCCATGTGTTATTTCCGGATAAACTACGACTTTCCGGCGAAGTTTCGCCACACAACAAATTGGCGACAAAAATCCACAACAATGGGCTAACACGAATTTATGCCTTCGATATAATACGATTTAGCGATACAAGTTTTACTAATTAACCCATATCTAGAGGGAAAAGAGGCAGATTCATACCTTTTCCAAAGTAATACAGTAAAATCGACTAGAATTCGAACTCAGATCTCTGATGAAAAATTTCGAGACATTTTATATTACACATTCCGCACATCCAAGCTTATAGCACTTGATATTCCAAAGCGGTCATTTATTGTAGTTTGGTACTGAATTAACAACTCCTTGGGTTAAGTCACTGGAAATAAAGAACGACTATATCCGCTGGTACATGTGTCTTGAGGCTACAACTGTGGTCATCAAATAACTTAGAGGGTTGAGTTAAAGGGAGATAACTACATGGCTACCGGAAGTAGCATCGCACATGGAATGAGAATGATATACCTTAATAATCGAAACAGAGAATTCGGTTCGAAGTTCCGAGCACATGAAGAAGGCGAGAGTGTACAACAGCTGAAACGTCTTAAACATTGCAATAAAGATGAGGACAACAGTCTGAACAAGGCATGTTACTAGTTAAAAAAAAGAACCACATTTCAAAGACTCAAGCCAATGTTGAATCAAGAAACGACATCTCAAAGAAGCTGGCTAAATGTGGCAATGCCGGTTCAATCCGCATCTCTGCTACTCTACAGCATAATATGCCTCACCAGGGTGGATTAGATAATCAGATGCAAATAAAATCGGCTCTGCGCTAAACGCCTCCTGCAGATTAATCAAGCCAACCAAAGCGGATGACTTCTACTTGCTTAGGGGCGTTGCTCACAATAATAGATCACTCTATATCATAAGAATAGACCGCTCTAAACTTGAGAAGTTGAAGCAGGCAACTGACCCTTTTCATCCGCCCAGTTAGAAAATAATAGTAAAGTGGCCCAAGTCCAAGTACAACTGTTTACATTCTGTTGAAAATAAACAACAGGGCTCTTAGTCTGTCCCTGTGGAAAGCAGGTTCTCACTCAGCCTTACAGAATCCCTTCCACTGTTTGCAGTAATACATGACCCTTCTGGTCCTGCGTAAATCGTCACCGAACAGCAGTTGATCACCATAGAGCCAAGCCTCAGAAATGATGATATGCCCTCAATGATAATCTCAACCGTCAACGCGGGAAATTAAGAACTATGGATCCTCTTCTAGCTTGCCCTAGACTTGAAGATCCATCTATACTTAACAACCTTGAAACCAGGCAAGGCTTTTGTACAAAACTGGGTGCATATCGTGTAGCGATTCAATAAGAAGACAAGCTTGGTTTTTGAGGTTATTGAATATTATCTTCTCCCCTAGTGAATTGTTACAGTTAGATCAGATGAGAGATCAGCTGTAAGGTTTTAGTACCAAAATTTTTAGAATTGCACACATACAATGTTGTGTCATAATTATTTACTAATAATCTGAGTATGTTCTTATGCAGATATATACAGTATAACCCGGATATAAGAGAAACTTTGATATAAGTGAGATTTTCTCTGGTCCAAAATTAGAGCCTGTGGTAATGTATATGAAATAGACCAAACCCGGATATAAGAGAAACAAGGATATAAGATAACTTTTCTCCGGTCCCGACAACTCTCTTATATTAGGGTTACACTGTAATATAAAACAGAAAGAAGGTATGATCGAGAAGAGTGCCTTAGGGACACCTGTGTTGATCTGATGGACTTCAGGGTACTAGCCATTAAACCCACTTAACAGTGGGCCTACCTGATAGGAAGAACTTCCACAGAAGCTATAGCTGAAGAGTTCGTGTAACAGACCACAAAGATAATCAATATATACTTATGCATATGTTCATATTGTTACGTACGATCAATATTTGTACCCCACCTTAGATTTTACAAGTACATTTTTACTACTTCACATATTTGCTTCAAAATATGAGAACAATAGTTTTTTCTTTATTTCTTTTGAATACGCAGATTATAGAATAATTTTTTTTCGTTCTTAGTTCAGCGAAAGCCAGTTCTTGGAAAAGAAACTTCCTTTCCCTCACCTCCTGTCTGGTCTTTGGTAGCAGGCCATACGAACGCTGCCTACCTGATAAGTACAAGTGACCCTTATAGTATTCTATGTATTAACGCCTACTCACTTTTCATATGATAACACGTGACGTAACCCCTAACGGTATTTTTTTCGCGCGTGTTGGAATATAGCAACGTTACTTGGCTGTTTGTTTTCGGAAGAGTCGGACGTCACTAACACTTGACTTGGCTGTTTGCTGTCATAGAAACTGGATGTCACCGTAAATCGAATAACTGACGAAAGAATCTGGAGCGGTATTCTCAAACCCAAGTTGTCTGCATTCCCGTGTTTCATCTTTCTTGTTGCGTCCCGGCTATCGTAGTCCCAACGAAACCCCTGGCGTAACAGAACATACACGGTTGCAAAAGAATACAAAACATTTAAAACGGTCGTGTGCTGTTCATATGATGAAGAAGTTGTCATCTTATCGACAAATAATGATTTCATGAAGCTTTTCCATATTTCGCAAAAACATGACGATGCAAATAATGTGTTGTCCAAAAAGTCTGTTCGGTTTATTAAGTAAATTTTCTGCTCAATAACGGAACACACTTTTTGGCCAACACCATAATAAACAGTTTTATGAGTAATGAAGGAAAAAGATGAAAAAAAAAAAAAAAAAAAAAAAAGAGAATAATTAAGTGACAGAATGAGGAAGAAGAATCAAATAAAAAAAAACCTGCGGTTATAGAATAAAAAAGAAAAAAAAAGAAAGAAAATAATTCAAACACAGAATGAGGAAGAAGAATCAAATAAAAAAAAACCTGCGGTTATAGAATAAAAAAGAAAAAAAAAGAAAGAAAATAATTCAAACACAGAATGAGGAAGAAGAATCAAATAAAAAAAAACCTGCGGTTATAGAATGAAAAAAAAACCAAACAACCAAACAACAAATCTGATCAGATAAGAAGTCATAGCAACTGAAGTAGATTACCAAGATAATGAAAATAATAACAAACACAGAAGAATGAAAATAACTTAGGAACCAATCAAAATTTCCTAGGTGATGATAACAAAGCTCTAGCCTTCTTCATGATCATTCTTTTATTTATGAAATGAGCTGTTGCAACGATTTACGCTATTCACATTGTTTGGACCGCTGTCTTTCGCTTTAATGTCACACTCCCGATGTCTCGGCCGTTGTAAGCTCTGGCCTTAATCAGTATGTGTTAATATTTATGAGATTAGGTATTGTAACTATTTACATTGTTCGAACTATTATCATTCTCTTTACACTCACATTCCTGACGTTTCGGTAGTTGTAAGTTTTGGTCTTCGTCAGGATTTTTCTATATTTATGAGATAAAGAATTGTAACTATTTATGCTATTTACTTTTTGCAAACTGCTATCCTCCTTTTTACCGTCACATTTACGACGTTTAGGTAGTTGTAAACTGTGGCCTTCTTTAGATTCTGTCTATGTTTATGAAATGAGGTATTGTAATTATTTACGCTATTTGCATAGTTCGAAATGTCTTTCTCTTTACTGTTACATTCACGACTTTTCGGCCATTGTAAGCTCTGGCATTTCATTAAGTTTTGTCTAGTCTCACGAGATGAAGTGCTGTAACTATTTACGACTAGCAGTATAGCCCGGCGTTGCTCGGGCGTAATGAAAGCTTTAAAACTAATCCATGGTCTTGAAGCTCAGACTCAGCCTAAAGAATATTTGTGTGAAGTTTGGTGAGAATCGGATAAAAATTGTAGATTTGTATAAAGGACATACAGACAGATAAACAGACACACACACAAACATCTTGCCCTTTATATATATGTCATCGATTTTCTGCACTATTGTAAAATTTGAAAACTTGAAACTTCTGAATATCGTTTCTTATGTCTTTGTCTATTAGTGTATCAAATTTGATTAAAATCGGACCACTACTTCTATAACCCAATGTTTTATCGATTATCGATTTTCGATATTTCTCGGGAAACCTAGCTAAGAACACTTGCAGACACTTATAGTACAACTGTGCAAATTTTCAAGAAAATCGGTTCAGCCGTTTCGGCGTCTATAGGTAACGGACACACACACAGACACACTCACACTGACAAAGTTCCATTTATAAATAAGTTTAGATAGATATTTACACTGTTTGGACTATTGCCTCTTTACAGTCACATTCACGACGTTTCTGTCTTTGTAAGCTCTGGTCTTCTTCAGGTGATATTTGTTTGAATTCTTTATTTAGTCCATGGGAGAAGATTGTGTTAATTCAACCTACCGTGCCCCACCCCTGGACATCTCAATTTTAGTTAAATCGCCTTCATACATCTCCAAATTTGTGTTCTTCTTGTCGAGGCCAGGGATTGAACACACTTATCTTTGTGTCAGTCTCTTTTTAAATCGAATCTAATGCTTTATTTTGGGGGAATTAACATGAGAATTAAAACTGAGATATACAAAAAGGCATGGCACGTGGAATTAGAACGACCCAACCACGTGGTTACTGTTCGAAATTCCAACAAATATCACTCTAAGAAGGCCGAAACGTCGTGAATGTGAGCGTAAATATGAGGTCGACCCACTGAACAATGTAAATAATATATACTGAGAAATCGAACATGTGTAATTCAAGCTTCTGGGTCTTATTAAAAATTGTAACACATTTTACCCACGTGTAATGTATCTATCAATTCGTCTTGTATTTATTTTTGAAATGTTTTTTGTATCTAAAAACGTTATTTTTGTTGGTATACATGTTTGAATCGTAACCTCTTTATATTTCATTAAAGTTTTTATCTCGTCAATGTAGATTTGTTTAAAATGTAATCTATTCTTCTGATAAAAATGTTCAATTAGAAAAACATAAATAAGTTTCCCATAATGTCTTATATTTTATCATTCCATCGGATTATCACTCTATTTTAATATATACATACATGAACATATATTGTTTTAAAAATTATTGAGCACATTCTGGTTCTTTAAATGGGAACTCATTGGTCCAACACTTCTTCGGAAAGATTTGTTTGAAAAAAAAATAAAAGAAAACAAACTTACTAAAAATAATCATAAACAGCGAAATGGAAAAAGTGCATAGATGGGGTGGGGTGGTGTTTGTAAAATTGGTCCTGTTATTTATCAATTTAAATGAGATCACTGTGAAAATGATTATATGGTTTGAATCAACTTACAGTTGGAAACCCGGAATGGACAGCACGTACTACGACAGAATGGAGTCAGCGACGATATTCGCTTGATTCGTTTCGTTTTGTGAGTCAGTGATTGGACTACATTTGGCGAACTGCATATTCTGACGAAGTGTTTAGACTACTGTACAACGATCCGTTCGCTAAACGTTGACGTAATTTAGAATCTGTTTACATCTAGCTTCATAAACTGACTTTTTGCAGGCACGAGGAGAACTTCGTTTTCTGTGTCTCATGGGTGGCGGGTCAGTATTTTTTCTGTTTTATGCTAGGAGCTTCACATTCATTTATTGTTTTTTTAATAATACATTATATAATAGTGGCTCCTTATTTACCCAGGCAATTTTTTAGCGTCGCCATTGACGATTATTTCGTGCATGTGTTTTTTTTTTCAACCAATCTTTCAAAAACGAAAATGGATTTATTTGCAAGAAAACGATGCGATCCATTATATTAAAACAATATATAAATTGCGTATTAAATATTTTTTGTTCACACACACACACACACACACACACACACACACACACACACACACACACACACATATATATATATATATGTAAAGAATAAAATTCTTATAAAGGTCTGTACAAAAACTTACTGTATAGAGAAAATAATATATGGAAAAAAATCTCATGCTTATTTTTATATTTATATGTAATATTTATAATACATGTTTGTTTACAGAGAATTATTAAAAATATTTTACTACCATCTGGGGTTTGCTATCAGGTCTTAAAAAATGTTTGTAAATGTTTATTAGATTATCACGTGCTGACGCTTATGTCCTGAATAAAATAAAAAATCAGGAACCCTGACGGGTTTATATATCATTTATTGTGATAGAATCTGTTTTGAGGAACGTACCTTTGGATGTGCGTTGTGGTGCATTGGATATCGGCTCGGAACGAGAAATCGGGGAGTCGAGTTCGAATTCCAACTGAATTCATTGCATTCACTTACGCGCAAATTCCCTTGGGAAAGGTATTAATCCGTCTCTTCCTTCCAGTTATGGGTTAAATAACAGGACAGATTGGGTTCTATAGCCTTGTTCGGCAACCAATCTACCGCAGGAAGCAATGGCAACCTACTGCGGGATAATCTTCTGCCCAGTCAGTCATGTCTCTTTCGGGACATGATCGCCCAAGCGTGTATCACGTATGGCACTTAACTGACTGACCTTTGGTTTATGCAATGAACTGTGTTTTGGTTTAAAATTAATGATAAAATATGTTTCTTTGTTAATGCACCTTTGTTCAGTGGTTCTGTAGGAGCATTGGCGGAATGAGAAGATATTATAGTTTGGCTGATTTCATCCTGCACTTTTCACTATAGGTTGGATAAGAAGGATTTTTTAGTGTGTGGATCTCTAATTTGTTGGCAATGAAAGGTCCTTTGTAGGAGTGCCCAAACACTGTGGTTAATGTAGTATTTGTGACATCCTTTGCATGCTATGATGTATGTTAAGTTCTCTGATTTGCACGAGAAATAATTTCTAATTTTTAACCCTCTAGGGCCATTCGTATCATATTTGATACAGTATTTCCCTATAAGGAAACATTTGGTATTTCCCTATAAGGAAACATTTGGTATTTCCCTATAAGGAAACATTTGGTATTCATTGACTGAGCAGTCAGTACTACTTTCATTTGAAATTTATAAAATATTTCTCTTAAAAATTTTTTCAGGAAAATATTTCTTTCAAGGCTTGTTTTCATACTGTATCAAATATGATACGAATGGCCCTAGAGGGTTAATAATATATGATTAAGGCTTCTACTTGTCATAAAGTGGGGGATCAGTTCTATATTGTTATGAAGTAATAAACAGATCCCCCACTAATTACTACTTAACCCTCTAGGGCCATTCGTATCATATTTGATACAGTATTTCCCTATAAGGAAACATTTGGTATTCATTGACTGAGCAGTCAGTACTGCTTTCATTTGAAATTTATAAAATATTTCTCTTAAAAATTTTTTCAGGAAAATATTTCTTTCAAGGCTTGTTTTCATACTGTATCAAATATGATACGAATGACCCTAGAGGGTTAATTTGGATCCGTTTTTAGAGTGAAGTTCTTGGCCATCTAGTAGGTATCTGCGTACTCCACAGTGGGGTAAGATGTCTTATGAAAATTCTTTGTAAACATACATGTATTATAAATATTACATATAAATATATAAGTGAGATTGTCAAAATTATACTCGTATCGAAAAACCTTCCTCGAAAACATTCAAAAGAAGAAAAAAATGGTTTTAAAAAAAGAAAGACCTTAGTACATGAACATCAGTCAAAAAGGTTCGGACCGAGATAAGACACAGGTAGTGTCGAAACAAAATAATTTTGTAGTGATATTATAACATATTTATATTATAAATTCTAAATAAATATTATTCGCTTTACATTGTATAAAACATATTTTTAAGAATAGTGTTTCTTTGGATACGGAATTTTATTCCATATATACCTACTATCATTCGTGAAAAGTATTCTGTACAATAAAGACAGAAGCTGATGATGATTCGCCTGAAATAGACCTATACTCCCGATTTACCATGAAATAACTTGTCTGCCTTAATTTTTTTCATATATATATATATATATATATATATATATATATATATATATATCTGTTAACTCAGATAAAACATAACGGGGAAATAGCCATTTTCAACATGTCATTTTAAGACATGCTATCTCAACCCCATAAAAACAAAGAATAAAGAAAAATTCTAAGCCAAAATGAAAATCGAATGGTTCTTTTGTTAATACAAATGCACAGTAACATTTGCATCAAATGAACTGTTGTGGTGTCCAGTTTTTGTGCTCTCTTCCTCATGCTAGTCTCTTCTTCTTATTGGCTGGCCGAAGTAAAGGATTCCTTGCTGCCTTGTAAAATTTTGCAAAGAAATAATAACAAAAGAACCATTCTATTTTCATTTAGAATTATCCACTTGGCAATGAATACTAAAAAAAAGTATGAAATACATTACTTCTTTTTAAAAATTGGGGTGGCCTAATAATTATAGACGGTAGTGTATATATATATATATATATATATATATATAAGATCGTATTATATTTGTATTATCGACGAGTATGTTTGCATATATATATATATATATATATATATATATATATATATATATGGTTTGTTTCAATTCTTTTTCTGTCCTTTGTTCTCAAGTTACATTCGAGCGAATTGGCAATTTTTAGGTTACCAAGACATCTCTGAATATTCGACACGAAATTCTGCTAACGTCAATACATTATAAAAAATTGAAATGAGTTCAATAAAAGAATATATAGTAGACATTTAGATTGAACATATATATATATGCATATATATATATATATATATATATATATATATATATGTATATATATATATAGAGAGAGAGAGACTGAGAGAGAGAAAGAAATACGTATAAAAATGCGTGAGGATTTAAAAAGAAAGGAAGAAAGAGATGAGAAAGTGAGAAAGAAAAACAATACACACAAACACACGCACACACACTCATATCTATATAAATATATATATATATATTTATATTGAGAGAAAAAAGTGAGAGAGAAACTGAGAAAAATAAAGAGAGCACGAGAAAGAGAGAGAATAGAGAGAGAGAGAGAGAGAGAGAGAGAGAGAGAGAGAGAGTGACAGAGAATGAAAAAGAATGAATGAAAGTTGAAACATTGCAAAAAATAGGACTATATGTAGTTGATCGATTGAAATGATTCCCTCGGGGTATATTCTGGATTTGAACGCCTCGTTACATTCTAGTGGGGTAAATTCTGGATTTGAACGCTTCATTACACTCTAGTGGATAACGTATGCTTAACATCTCGCATCTCTGTCATCTCAAAAGACCCGAAATATACAGGTTGTTCTTATTGTCTGTGTGCACTTTAAAAAAAAACTTTTATAAAAAATTATAACTCTATCGTATTTATGATAGAAATAATTTGTAAAAAACATTATAAAGTTTAATGTACCTAGTTTAAGTATAGTTATTGAATAATTATTTACTACAAAACTTGCAACAATTTTTAGATAAGTAAATAAATGAATCGAAAGAGGTGGACCATATAATTGTACTCCACGTTCGCCAGATTTGATACCATTAGATATTTTTTTATGGGACCATGCGAAAACAATTGTGTATGCAACCAAATCTAGTTCATTAGAAGATTTGAAAGCTAAAATAAATAATTGGATTTCAGGCATTACTGTAAATTAGTTGGCAAATGTTTTCCGTGAACTGCAAAATCGTATTACCCTTTGTATTGCTAATGATGGAGGACATGCGGAAACTTAAATAAAATTTCAATAAAACCTTAACAATACAGATTTAATTTTTTCTAATCCTTTTTACAAATTATTTGAAATAAGGGAAAAACTTCGACACCTGTTTAAAAAAAAAAACGGGGACACGAATGAAACGGTCGATAGGAAAACCTATGAACTCTTATTGAGGAAAAATAAATAAATAGAAAGCATATGTTCAAAAGATTGGAGAGGAGAGTGAACCGGACGATAGGCAAACCTATTTATTCTTATTGAAAAAAAAATAGGGAATAAAAATTTAGGTTTTAGACGGAAATGTTAGAAGTACAGAGTTGAATTAGAATTTAGAAGGGACCGGAAACAAGGAATAAACCTGGTAAATAGTCAGTTAATTGACATACGTGATACACGCTTAGGTGATCATGTCTGGAAAGAGACATGACTGACTGGGCAGAAGGTTATCTCGCAGTAGGTTGCCATTACTTTCTACGGTAGACTGGTTGCTGACCAAGGCTATAGAACCCCATCTGTCCTGTTATTTAATCCATAACTGAAGGGAAGAGACAGATTAATACTTTGCCCAAATGTATTTGTGCGTAAAGAAATGTAAGAAATTCAACTGGAATTCGAACTCGGTAACCCGATTTCTCGTTCCGAGCCGATAATTACGCACAAATAGAAGGCAGTGTTATTGGAAAGCTATTTCATTTTCTGGATGCGTATGCAAACAACAAGGGTCAGTTTATCACACAGAAAGATTCCACATTCTGAGAGGATTTCATCATAACGCTGTCTCAAAGATGTCGTAAGTTTCTCCAACAAAATGACTCATATCTAAACTTATTTATAAATGGAAATTTGTGTGTGTGTATGTGTGTGTGTCTGTGTGTGTGTGTCCGTTACCTATAGACTCCGAAACGGCTGAACCGATTTTCTTGAAAATTTACACAGTTGTACTATAAGCGTCTGCGAGTGTTCTTAGTTAGGTTTTGTGTCGAGGTACCCCCGATAAATATCGAAAATCAATAATCGAAAAAATCGGATTATAGAAGAAGTGGTCCGATTTTAATCAAATTTGATACGCTCATAGACAAAGACATAAGAAACGATTTTCAGAAGTTTCAAGTTTGCAGTTCTTACAATAGTGCAGAAAATCGATAATACATATATATAAAAGGCAAGATGTTTGTGTGTGTGTGTCGGTTTATCTGCCTGTATGTCTTTTTTTCAGCCCTTTTATTTTAGTTTTTGCTTCAGGTTTGGTATAATTGTAGTTCTTAGTCTCAGCCATGATACCATTTACTCGGAGGACTTATTTAGCCTTCAAAATTCAGTTTACGACGAAAAAACTCATTTGATATCGATACCAGAAAATCAAAATTTGACTTACATCCATTCATTTTTCTTTCAGTCTACGGTTTCGCTTTAACTAGAAACAACTATTGCTTTTTAGTCTTTCGTGCCAACGTCCAAAGAGTCTGAGCTCCAGGACCATGGATTAGTTTTAAAGCTTTCATTGCATCCAAGCAACGCCGGGCTATACTGCTAGTATATATATATATATATATATATATATATATCTATATATATATATCAGGTGCGATTGGTAAATTTAAATTTGCAGGCCGTAACGGTATGACGCCGCCGGCGCCGCCCAGCGTCTTCCGTTGCTCGTGCGCTAGCTCGTCCGCCGAACCGATAATCGTGCCAAACTCCCTCGCAATTATTTTATTATTTCAAATATTCTTTAGGCTGAGTCTGAGTTCCAGGATCATGGATTAGTTTTAAAGCTTTCATTGCACCCGAGCAACGCCGGGCTATACTGCTAGTGTGATTGAATATAATTATGTTAAAATGAAAATCCTTCTCCTTCCCGTTACTTTATATTGTTGGTATCGGATCAGATCGTCGTGCCATATTGCATTTAGCAGCACTTCAGTTCTATTCTACTGCATTGTCATCCATTCTATCGCTTTAATAGTCCACTCGTTGTCTCTGAGGCAAGAAACGTGGCCACCGATCTATATTTTTCCTTCTTGATGGTCCCGATTGCGCCCTTCACTCCAGTCTGCTGTCGAATCCTGTCGTTACACTTCCTCTAACCTAAGTTGATGACATGCATGATTCGAAGTATTTTACGTTGTGAACCCCTATATTCCAATTCCGTAAATCATCACCGGCAGAGCTTATTAATGGGACAAATTCTTCCTGTTTTCTGTTATTGACGTGTGATTCTTTTTAATACTATTAACTTTTCTCATAGCCAAGTACAAGTAAAATCCTTCTTATGAGCTCCAGAAATAGTTCACCATCACTTACAGACTAATTTCCAAGGTGCCTCATTAGTGTCGCTGGTTTTTTCATCAATGTACAAATGAATAAATATTGTCCTTGAAATTCACTTTAAAACACAAATAACGAACTCAAAGAGAATTCAAGGTTAGAGTTGCACTCTGTTTCCGATTATGAGGGATCTGGAGATTTTTTGCATGACATTTTGTGCTCGGATGACCCGCATAAAAAAAAACGACCTTGTGTCACATCCCACATTTTTTGGGGGGAGGACTCGAGTAACTAACGAGAGATTTGCGCGAACGCTAACCCTCACTGTTCGAGCAGCAAACGACTCAGTCAGGGCTCGGTTTATAGACTGGAACTAGGGTACGAAAGACAGGTAAGTTCTCTGCTTTCGGGCAGAGTTTGACTCAGTCGAGGCTGTTTACGGACGGAGACTCGTCTGAGAAAAATAAACAGTGCAAACTGCCTGGACACTCATGTAAAATCCTGCCGTGTGCCACATCCCGTCTCAATAGGGAATCTTGGGTAAATACACAGAGTTCTGACAGAGTACCGCGGGAATTCTAAAATAGTTTCCGCTAGAGAACCGGTGGAATTAGTTGAGACATCATTTTATAACCATTAGTAGCGAATTATAAAAGTCTTGATATACCTCACCTTACGTCAGTCATTTGTTCCAGAAAAGGTGACTGAGGTCGAAAAGCGACTTAACTCGAATTTACTTATCTCTGAATTTACCTGTCACTAGGCTAAAACACAAATAACTATTCCCAGTTCTGTATTTTATTTATAAGTCTATTTTTAATAATTTATGATATGTAATACTCTATTTTAAGTTTATAAACAAATAAAGATAATTTTTTTTATATGGTACAAAGAAAAGTGATCTAAATTAACGAACACATGTACGCACATACTTTTTTTGTTTAATCGTGTCACCCCAAGCAAGGCATTCCACTGCCACTGTAGCGAGGGGGTTACATAGAGCGATTGGGTATAGGAAATGTCAGAAGGAGGGTGATAGACGACTTAGGATGTACATAGGGAGAGAGTTGGAGGGAGTGGGCGTGAGTTAGTGTGTTAGGAGGTGTCTATTGACCTTACACTTAAACTCCTGGAGGTTGTAGCCGTCGGGGAAGCAAGCTGGAAGTGCGAGGAAAGAAGCTGTTGGAGTAGAAATTGCGGTTACATTTCATCGGTTTCACTGTAAAAGGGTGGGACCTAGTTGCCAATCTAGTATCTCGTGCAAATTCTCATCTAGGGGGCACCAGTGATTTAAGTTCGTCAGAGCAGAAGCCATGAAAATATTTATAGAAGAGGCACAGGGATGCCACGTCACGCCGGTGAGAGAGTTGTAGATATTTACAATTTGGCGATTTTTCAGTACATCGCAGACTCTTTATTTTTTCATGTGATTTGCTCTAAGACATAAAATAAAACATTTTTAAGGTTAAATAACAAATCAGTCAGTGAGTTAAATGCCATACGTGATACACGCTTGTGCGATCATGTCTTGAAAGAGACATGACTGACCGGGCAGAAGATTATCCCGCAGTAGGTTAACATTGCTTTCTGCGGTGAACTGGTTCCCAACCAAGGCTATAGAACCCAATCTATCCTGTTATTTAACCCATAGCTGGAGGGAGAAGAGACGGATTAATACCTTTCCCAGGGGTATTTGCGCGTAAGTGAATGCAACAAATTCAACTGGTTTCCGAACTCGGTTCCCCGATTTGTCGTTCCGAGCCGATATCCACTGTACCACAACACACACAGTTATTAAAATTGAGTTGTGATTGTAGAAAATAAACTAATTTATGTTAAATTTACCAATATTTACATTCAATTCCTTTATTTACATCGCGGGAGTAGAGGAATTTTATTATTTACTGTACAGTAACGAGATTTTATTTGCTTTAAACGCTTTTCTAGTGATATTATGACTTCAATATTTATGGCGGGCAAACGTAGTCGAATAACATAACTTAAACTTGATTTTACTTTTGCACATATTTTTTAAGAAACGGCGTATAAACGAGAACGAATTAATGACCTAGCCCGAGGTATACCTGTAAACTACATTTTTTCCGATCCACTATAATAACGTCTATTGAACAGGTGAAGAGGCTCATCCCTTGTTTCCTGTTTAGGATGTGGTTCCCGGCTTTTTTTATTTTTTTTCCAATCTTCTTTCACTTTTTTCTTTTCTCTTTTTTTTTCTTTTTTGTTCTCAATTGAAGTAGATAGACTTAACTATCGTCCGATTCACACTCCACCCACGTCTTTTGAACAGGTGTAGAGGCTCATCCCTTGTTCCCTGTTTAGGATGTGGTTTCCGGCTTTCTCTTTTCCAATCATTCTACTCTTACGTAGCCCCATGCGCATCAGTGGCATTTTCGACTTGTTTGGGGTGATATGATTAAAAAAACAAAAAAACAAAAAAAACAAATTTAAAATCGATCCAGGTATCTCAGCTCATACAAAAGCTATCTCTTCTAGCAGTGATTTACTAAGCGTAGTTTAGGTTTGGCACAAGGCCGAATGTAAGGAGCACCAAGTGAGAATCCAGCAAAATATTCAGTTATAACTGATCAAACTTTCTAACCATTACAGCACGTCGAAATGCACAAATGATCTTTTCAATCTTAGCCGGCACCCACTGGCATCTGATCGTCATCCTCTCTCCTTATTTCAGGGGTGGTGGAGATGACTGTAAAGGTCCAGCCTATTCCTGAACAGTCGTGAGCAAGTATCAAAGAGATGCACGCATCTGGGTGAGTTGAGGTCTCTTGGCAACACTTCGCAGATTCTTTTCATGTTGACAGATTCAAATATCCCAGACCCCGTCAAAAGATTGTTCTATGCCAGAAAAGTTGACTTGCACTAATGGTTTTCCAGGTTTCGGGTTCGATATTTTCCTGTGTCAGTTATATCTTCAACTGATCCTTGAAACGTTGTTTTTGCCCGATATTTTCCCAATAAATACTTAACTAACCGCCAACATTCAATGCGTTGGAATCAGTCGGAAGACGTTTATAATTTTAGATTATTTTTATTCTATATGTTGCCAGAGAAAATAGTAGAACTATATCTCGTTGCACACCTGATTCGAGGAGGTTTTGGCATTCACCGTCTAAACAATTAAAAGATCTCTAATCAATACAATCCTTGTCGTACTAGAATGTCCCCATGAAATGTCCGTCAGATTCACCTAATACAACAATAGAGAAACGTTTGCTTAAAAAGAGCAGAATAAAAAATAAGGTGAGTTTTTGTATTTGTAAAATAGACAATAAAAAGTCTTATAAATTTAACCGAAATAAAGAATGTAAAGATTAATCCAAATTTTAATTTAATCAAAGAAAATAATTCTGTTATCAAAAAAGTCTTTCTGATTACCTTATCTTCCAAAAGAAAGATAGAAAAATAGATTCCAATCTAGTCTCGAACAAAAACCATGCATTCATCCCGAAAATTGGAACCAAGTAGAAAAAAATATATTTGTTTCCCATTTGCAGATATAATAAAATGCTATTTTTTTTCTGTTATTAACTGATTTCTCTGTTTCTTAATAAAGTACATGAAATGGTTGAGGTGAAAATTGGGTTGTTTGGGAAATGAATAGAATGATTTTGATTTGAGCAGTGAGCGTGTTAAGTCGAAAAATCCTCCCATACATATGAGAGGAAATCGATAATTTGGCTGCAAAAATCTAAGATCCGATCTGGTTGTCATTGGAGTTGAAGACGTTGGTTAGCAAATGAATATCTTTTCGGATGTTTGTAAGACGAGATGCCGAATTCGTGACGAGAATTCTCGAAGTTGGTCACCCGAAGCAGGAAAATAGTAACATAATACTTGTCTTGTTATTGAGTAAAATGTAACATATGTATATATACAGGTCACATGAAAAATACATTTACAACATTATGGCTATTGCTCAACATCTAGTAGAGAATATAGCCTGTGCCAAGTCGTATAGGGAAAAGTGGTTAAAAATCTTACATATAACTGGTTCCAATAATTCTTCAAAATTTTGGAATCAGTCTGTATATCTTTACGTAAAACTTCTCTTTGCCGGGAGAAGTATTTCGCGAAGTCTCTACATTTGTTGGGGATATTTTATTTTAACTGTCCCTCGCTAATTATTTACACACGATTTATCCCCCCTCGTTATAAGTATATATATTTAAATGTATATTTATTTTAACATGTTTTTCCCCTTTTTTGCTTTTCATTTTCGTTACTGTTCTTTTAATTTGATTTATATTTTTCTCCTGATGAGATGTTGGACAAAAAGGCCTTAGGGACTGTCAATAAATTCCTTGTTTTTAAAATTTTTTTTTTTTTTAATCGTATCACCCCAAGCAAGGCGGTAACACCACTGATGTGCAGGGGGCTACGTAATAGTGAAAAGATTGGAAAAGATAAAGCAGGGAACAAGGGATGAGCCTCTTAACCTGTTCAATAGACATGGGTGGAGTGTGAACCAGGCGATAGATAGATCTATCTACACCAATTGAAAAAAAAAAAAAAAAGTGAGAAGATTGGAAAAGAGAAAGCCGGAAACCACATCCTAAACAGGGAACAAGGGATGAGCCTCTTAACCTGTTCAATAGACATGGGTGGAGTGTGAACCGGGCGATAGATAGATCTATCTACTCCAATTTACAACGTTTTGGGACTGGTTCCTCACACCAAATCAAGGATAAAAGTCAATGTCCAAAAATCGTTCGTTTTTTAGTTATGAAATTTAAAGAAAGTCCACGGTAAATGGTAATGTGTTTCCACATAGATTAGGTAGCATTTGTTAGTCGTATGCATTTGTGGTTAGGATGTCATCAACGTTTAACGTATGTAGTGCTGAGTTCACTGAGAAGTGTTCCGTTTACCAATGGCGGGATATTAATATGGTAGTCATGTAAATACGATTTTTACATACAGACGCTCGAACAGTAAAAGATGCGGGGCTGTACGGCTTTATCAGAGTTCGTTTCAAGACCGACGACAGCCAAGTCATCCAGCCTTTGCTTTCGTTCATCGTCTTTTTGCTGAGACAGGTTCCATGGAGCCACAATCTATAGGAAATCGATTGTATATTGAAGAATGTCTACCGTAAACTTTAACTGAACTTCAAAACGAAGGATTTGTGGACATGTGTTTATACGAATTTTTTTCTTTGTTTTGGTGTGAGGAACACGACCACAAAGAATGTAAAAATATGTTTAATACTCCCTATATATATATATATATATATATATAGAGAGAGAGAGAGAGAGAGAGAGAGAGAGAGAGAGTGTGTGTCCACGAACCTTTCGGCCTGGCCGTTAGACCGTGGATGTTAAGGTGCTACTTTAATGTGTTTTACTTGGTAAGTCTCTCAGAATTCTTGGAAGTCACTTGATGTAAATTGCGTACTATTGTCCGTTACTAGGCAATCTACTACGCTAAATCTTGCGAATAATTCGTGTAAACAATTTATGGTATTTTCTGTCGTAGCATTTTTATACCTGAAGACTTCTATCCATTTGGTGAAACTATCTACTGTTATCAAGTAGTAGTAACCGTTAATAGGTCCTGCGTAGTCCGCATGGATTCTCGACTAAGGTTTGTCCACCTTAGGCCATGGTTTCTGTATGATTGTTGGTGCTTTTGCTGCCGCCGCGTAGCCTTTGCATTTTTCCACCATCAGCGTAATATTATCATCCATGTTAGGCCAGTACACGTAATTTCTCATTAGTGCATTTAGGCGTTATATTTTTGATGTCCTAAATGAAAATTCTTCAAAATTCATCTTTGTAATGATTTTGGTACTACCACTCTTTCATTATAAAGTAGGACATTATTGCAAATTGAAAAACTGCCTGTTAAATTAATTTCCTTATCTTCTATTTTTGTCTTTGTGTTTCTTATGAATTCGTCCGTTTCTGCTTCTCTTCTTATTTCTAACAGTGTTACTGGTAAATCCCTTAGCGGATTGATAAACACTTTACTGATTTCGATTTTAGAAAATCAATCTATCTATCTATCTATCTATCTATCTATCTATCTATCTATCTATCTATCTATCTATCTATCTATCTATCTCAACTTACTGATCAGTGAGTATGGAGTTGTAAAAAAAAATTTAAGACAAAGATGCACGTTCGATCGCCCGAATTCTAGAATAATTATTAACAACACGCCGTTTCAAAATTTAACATTGTTCGGACTGATGTCTTCATCTTTTTTACATATTCACCTTCAACATCTATATATATATATTTTAGAGGCGATGTATTGTTACTAATTCTCCTATATTGATTGTTCAGAGTGTTGTTTTCTTTGTTTCCACATTCACCTTCAACATCTGTCTGTATTTCTGAGATGACGTATTTACACTAATTACATTGTTCGGACTGTTGTCCTCATCACAGTTTCCATATACACCTTCAACATCTGTCTGTATTTTGGAGATGACGTATTTACACTAATTACATTGTTCGGACTGTTGTCCTAATCACAGTTTCCATATTCACCTTCAACATCTGTCTGTATTTCTGAGAAAACGTATTTACACTAATTACATTGTTCGGACTGTTGTCCTAATCACAGTTTCCATATTCACCTTCAACATCTGTCTGTATTTTTGAGATGACGTATTTACACTAATTACATTGTTCGGACTGTTGTCTTCATCACAGTTTCCATATACACCTTCAACATCTGTCTGTATTTTTGAGATGACGTATTTACACTAATTACATTGTTCGGACTGTTGTCCTAATCACAGTTTCCATATTCACCTTCAACATCTGTCTGTATTTTTGAGATGACGTATTTACACTAATTACATTGTTCGGACTGTTGTCCTCATCACAGTTTCCATATTCACCTTCAACATCTGTCTGCATTTTTGAGATGACGTATTTACACTAATTACATTGTTCGGACTGTTGTCCTCATCACAGTTTCCATATTCACCTTCAACATCTGTCTGTATTTTTGAGATGAAGTATTTACACTAATTACATTGTTCGGACTGTTGTCCTAATCACAGTTTCCATATACACCTTCAACATCTGTCTGTATTTCTGAGAAGACGTATTTACACTAATTACATTGTTCGGACTGTTGTCTTAATCACAGTTTCCATATTCACCTTCAACATCTGTCTGTATTTTTGAGATGACGTATTTACACTAATTACATTGTTCGGACTGTTGTCCTCATTACAGTTTCCATATACACCTTCAACATCTGTCTGTATTTTTGAGATGACGTATTTACACTAATTACATTATTCGGACTGTTGTCCTAATCACAGTTTCCATATTCACCTTCAACATCTGTCTGTATTTCTGAGAAGACGTATTTACACTAATTACATTGTTCGGACTGTTGTCCTCATCACAGTTTCCATATTCACCTTCAACATCTGTCTGTATTTTTGAGGTGACGTATTTACACTAATTACATTGTTCGGACTGTTGTCTTCATCACAGTTTCCATATACACCTTCAACATCTGTCTGTATTTTTGAGATGAAGTATTTACACTAATTACATTGTTCGGACTGTTGTCCTAATCACAGTTTCCATATACACCTTCAACATCTGTCTGTATTTCTGAGAAGACGTATTTACACTAATTACATTGTTCGGACTGTTGTCCTAATCACAATTTCCATATTCACCTTCAACATCTGTCTGTATTTTTGAGATGACGTATTTACACTAATTACATTGTTCGGACTGTTGTCCTAATCACAGTTTCCATATTCACCTTCAACATCTGTCTGTCTTTCTGAGAAGACGTATTTACACTAATTACATTGTTCGGACTGTTGTCCTAATCACAGTTTCCATATTCACCTTCAACATCTGTCTGTATTTTTCAGATGACGTATTTACACTAATTACATTGTTCGGACTGTTGTCCTCATCACAGTTTCCATATTCACCTTCAACATCTCTCTGTACTTTTGAGATGACGTATTTACACTAATTACATTGTTCGGACTGTTGTCTTCATCAGTGTTTCCATATTCACCTTCAACATCTGTCTGTATCTCTGAGATGACGTATTTACACTAATTACATTGTTCGGACTGTAGTCCTAATCACAGTTTCCATATTCACCTTCAACATCTGTCTGTATTTCTGAGAAGACGTATTTACACTAATTACATTGTTCGGACTGTTGTCCTAATCACAGTTTCCATATTCACCTTCAACATCTGTCTGTATTTTTGAGATGACGTATTTACACTAATTACATTGTTCGGACTGTTGTCCTCATCACAGTTTCCATATTCACCTTCAACATCTGTCTGTATTTTTGAGATGACGTATTTACACTAATTACATTGTTCGGACTGTTGTCTTCATCACAGTTTCCATATTCACCTTCAACATCTGTCGGTATTTCTGAGATGACGTATTTACACTAATTACATTGTTCGGACTGTCGTCCTAATCACAGTTTCCATATTCACCTTCAACATCTGTCTGTATTTTTGAGATGACGTATTTACACTAATTACATTGTTCGGACTGTTGTCCTCATCACAGTTTCCATATTCACCTTCAACATCTGTCTGTATTTCTGAGAAGACGTATTTACACTAATTACATTGTTCGGACTGTTGTCCTAATCACAGTTTCCATATTCCCCTTCAACATCTGTCTTTATTTTTTGAGATGACGTATTTACACTAATTACATTGTTCGGACTGTTGTCTTCATCACAGTTTCCATATACACCTTCAACATCTGTCTGTATTTTTGAGATGACGTATTTACACTAATTACGTTGTTCGGACTGTTGTCCTCATCACAGTTTCCATATTCACCTTCAACATCTGTCTGTATTTTTGAGATGACGTATTTACACTAATTACATTGTTCGGACTGTTGTCCTAATCACAGATTCCATATTCACCTTCAACATCTGTCTGTATTTTTGAGATGACGTATTTACACTAATTACATTGTTCGGACTGTTGTCCTCATCACAGTTTCCATATTCACCTTCAACATCTCTCTGTACTTTTGAGATGACGTATTTACACTAATTACATTGTTCGGACTGTTGTCCTCATCGCAATTTCCATATTCACCTTCAACATCTGTCTGTATTTTTGAGATGACGTATTTACACTAATTTCATTGTTCGGACTGTTGTCCTCATCACGGTTTCCATATTCACCTTCAACATCTGTCTGTATTTTTGAGATGACGTATTTACACTAATTACATTGTTCGGACTGTTGTCTTCATCAGAGTTTCCATATTCACCTTCAACATCTGTCTGTATCTCTGAGATGACGTATTTACACTAATTACATTGTTCGGACTGTAGTCCTAATCACAGTTTCCATATTCACCTTCAACATCTGTCTGTATTTCTGAGAAGACGTATTTACACTAATTACATTGTTCGGACTGTTGTCCTAATCACAGTTTCCATATTCACCTTCAACATCTGTCTGTATTTTTGAGATGACGTATTTACACTAATTACATTGTTCGGACTGTTGTCCTCATCACAGTTTCCATATTCACCTTCAACATCTGTCTGTATTTTTGAGATGACGTATTTACACTAATTACATTGTTCGGACTGTTGTCTTCATCACAGTTTCCATATTCACCTTCAACATCTGTCGGTATTTCTGAGATGACGTATTTACACTAATTACATTGTTCGGACTGTCGTCCTAATCACAGTTTCCATATTCACCTTCAACATCTGTCTGTATTTTTGAGATGACGTATTTACACTAATTACATTGTTCGGACTGTTGTCCTCATCACAGTTTCCATATTCACCTTCAACATCTGTCTGTATTTCTGAGAAGACGTATTTACACTAATTACATTGTTCGGACTGTTGTCCTAATCACAGTTTCCATATTCCCCTTCAACATCTGTCTTTATTTTTGAGATGACGTATTTACACTAATTACATTGTTCGGACGGTTGTCTTCATCACAGTTTCCATATACACCTTCAACATCTGTCTGTATTTTTGAGATGACGTATTTACACTAATTACGTTGTTCGGACTGTTGTCCTCATCACAGTTTCCATATTCACCTTCAACATCTGTCTGTATTTTTGAGATGACGTATTTACACTAATTACATTGTTCGGACTGTTGTCCTAATCACAGATTCCATATTCACCTTCAACATCTGTCTGTATTTTTGAGATGACGTATTTACACTAATTACATTGTTCGGACTGTTGTCCTCATCACAGTTTCCATATTCACCTTCAACATCTGTCTGTATTTTTGAGATGACGTATTTACACTAATTACATTGTTCGGACTGTTGTCCTCATCGCAATTTCCATATTCACCTTCAACATCTGTCTGTATTTTTGAGATGACGTATTTACACTAATTTCATTGTTCGGACTGTTGTCCTCATCACGGTTTCCATATTCACCTTCAACATCTGTCTGTATTTTTGAGATGACGTATTTACACTAATTACATTGTTCGGACTGTTGTCTTCATCAGAGTTTCCATATTCACCTTCAACATCTGTCTGTATCTCTGAGATGACGTATTTACACTAATTACATTGTTCGGACTGTAGTCCTAATCACAGTTTCCATATTCACCTTCAACATCTGTCTGTATTTCTGAGAAGACGTATTTACACTAATTACATTGTTCGGACTGTTGTCCTAATCACAGTTTCCATATTCACCTTCAACATCTGTCTGTATTTTTGAGATGACGTATTTACACTAATTACATTGTTCGGACTGTTGTCCTAATCACAGTTTCCATATTCACCTTCAACATCTGTCTGTATTTTTGAGATGACGTATTTACACTAATTACATTGTTCGGACTGTTGTCCTCATCACAGTTTCCATATTCACCTTCAACATCTGTCTGTATTTCTGAGAATACGTATTTACACTAATTACATTGTTCGGACTGTTGTCCTAATCACAGTTTCCATATTCCCCTTCAACATCTGTCTTTATTTTTGAGATGACGTATTTACACTAATTACATTGTTCGGACTGTTGTCTTCATCACAGTTTCCATATACACCTTCAACATCTGTCTGTATTTTTGAGATGACGTATTTACACTAATTACGTTGTTCGGACTGTTGTCCTAATCACAGTTTCCATATTCACCTTCAACATCTGTCTGTATTTTTGAGATGACGTATTTACACTAATTACATTGTTCGGACTGTTGTCCTCATCACAGTTTCCATATTCACCTTCAACATCTGTCTGTATTTCTGAGATGACGTATTTACACTAATTACATTGTTCGGACTGTTGTCCTAATCACAGATTCCATATTCACCTTCAACATCTGTCTGTATTTTTGAGATGACGTATTTACACTAATTACATTGTTCGGACTGTTGTTTTCATCAGAGTTTCCATATACACCTTCAATATCTCTCTGTATTTCTGAGATGACGTATTTTTTTTATTTACATTGTTCGGACTGTTGTCCTAATCTTTGTTGCCATATTTACATTCAACATCTCTCTATATTTTTAAGATGTGGTTTTTTCAATATTTACCCCAATTTACATTGTCCGGATCGTTGTCCTCTACTTCCGAATTATCTCTCTTAACTCACGTCTTCAAAGGCACCTGATCCAGTGGATAAATATTTTGGTTGAAGTAATCCAGTGTTATGATCCAATGAATATTGATTTAAATACCTGGCCACAGCAGACGTGACGAAAAATATGGAGCGTTGATTTAAGTTAAGTTAAAAGTAATTAAATGTTACCGAGATATGTGAAAGAGGCATGGCACATAAAACTAGAAAAAACTGGTTGCCAAAATAAAGGGTTCAGCTCTAAATTCTAATCACCTGAAGAAAGGCAGAGGGTACAACGCTCGAAGCTTCGTGAATATGGCTGCAGAAATGAGTACAACTGCCTGCACAATGTAAATAGTGTAAATAAAACAGAATTATATAAACATTAGACACATTTTAGTAGATAAAACAAACGTTTGATATAATACCTAGAGTAAAGAAAAAAAATTCTGGAATATATATATAATTAAAGAGAAGCAGTCAACATTAAATAAGTTGTCATTCCCCATCGGGATCGTATATTGAAGTGTGTTTAATATAAGCACGCACACACGCACGCGCGCACACACACATAAACACAAAAAAAATTAAGTTTCATCTTTTATATGATGTCATCTTCAATGAAAAATAAGAACGCTGGAATTAAAAACCTATTGCGTAACTACACACAGAGCAGTCCTTGAAAACAAATGCAGTATTATTCATAAGTTCTCAGGAAAAATAATATAAAGTTAAAGTTAATATATATTTTGTCAATTTTGGCATTTGTATATGTCAATCTATTTCAGGTTACTGATGACAACCTATATATATATATATATATATATATATATATATATATATATATATTTATGAATACTTCTGCGATTTATGCATTACTCTACAGCAATGAATTGAGTTCTTCCGGTGACTGGCGTGTGTATACACCGCTTGTATATAACACGCTAAAAATTCCCCGTCTTTATTTCCATGCGCCTATGGTCTAAGGGGTTAGCGACTCCGATTGACACTGAATCAGTAGAGTTTCGATCTCGGATGTAATACAGCGAAAAATGATTGTATGTGAATTTCATAAATATATAAATTTTGAAGGGAGCATTTTTAACAAATTTATTAGGAAACAATTTTAATAAATTTAGTAAGAAGCAATTTTAACAGATATAATAGAAAACAGTTTAACAAATTTAATCGAAAACAGTTTAACAAATTTGATATTGAGCAGTTTTAACAAATTTAGTAGGGAACAGTTTTAAACAATTTATTAAGAAACAGTTTTAACGAATTTATTTGGAAATAGTTTTAACGAATTTAATCGAAAGCAGTTTTAACGAATTTAGTAGGAAGCCTTTTTAACAAATTTAGTATCAAACAGTTTTAACGAATTTAATAGGAAACAGTTTTATCAAATTAATATACACAATAAGGGAATTGAACATAGAATAATCTACTCGAAATGTAATTAGACTCAACGCAGTAAATTACTATAAAATAAAAATATTAGCTTAAAAACCTGAGTCATGTTCTTAAGTGGCTTCGACAAGTCGAGACTTTCATATGAATATTTTTTATGACGCCGAACCTGTTCAGAAATATCGTAACAGTCATCCATATATAAGCACTTTCTCAGATCGATGGTTAAAAATGGTATTGAACAAGTAAGCCTGTGCATCTTGACTAAGACAATATTTCTTTGAACCTTATGGACTGGTACAAACAAAGAACTGCACCAAATAAAAGAAACGACATGACTTTCAACAATAGCAACAGAAATCTAAATCACAATAGATAACACAATGATATATATATTTTTTTAATCATTTCACCCCGAACAAGGCGGAAACGCCACTGATGTGCAGGGGGCTACATAAATGTAAAAAAATTAATTAGAAAAGAGTGAGGGGTACAAACTAGTGCCTGAAGGTGCAAGAAGAGTATTTTTATTATTTTCTTAATATTTACTGTATGTCTAATATTTACCACACGTACACACACATAGATAGATAGATAGAAACTGACTGAGATAGATAGATAGATAGATAGATAGATAGATAGATAGATAGATAGAAACTTTTTTTTTTAATCATTTCACCCCGAGCAAAGCGGAAACGCCACTGATGTGCAGGGGGTTACATAAATGTAAAAAGATTAATTAGAAAAGAGTGAGGAGTACAAACTAGTTAGAAAGGAACAATAGAAAGCTGAGAAAGCAGGTGCGATGACAGACACATAGGTGGAGAGAAAGGGAAGGTTATACAGAGGAAGGGAGAGAACTAGAGGCCAGTGGTTAGTAGATGAGTATTGACTTTGCATTTAAATTTCTGGAGGTTGTAGCCGTCAGGAAAGCAAGAATACGGGAGCGAGTTCCACAGGCGGGAAATGCGAGAGAAGAAGCTGCAGGAGTAGAATTGTCGTCTGCATTTGGCTAACCTGACTGTGAATGGGTGGGACCCAGTTGCCAGTCTGGTTGCACGGGTAAACACCTGTTGAGGAGGCATCAGTGACTTAAGCTCATCCGAGCAGAAGCCATGAAATTATTTATAGAAGAGACAGAGGGAGGCCACATCTCGACGATGGGGTAGTGGCTGCAGTCGAGTTGCCAGATCAGTAACTATCACATTACAGACTCTCTTTTGGAGCTTGTCAAGAACACTGAGGAGAACGGCAGGGGCACCTGACCATAAATGTATATAATCAAGATGATGTCGTTCCACGCCACTTAGGTTAGGAAGAAAACCCTCATCAATACTAGAAAGAGCGATGACAGCTCCTGGTCTTGAGAAATCTATTTTCCTCAAAAATATTTTAATACAAAGCTTCTATAAATTCCATTAGTGAATGGCCAAACCTTATTTTATGAGGAAACAGGGATTATTAATCATTACCGTTAAATATAAAGTCTTTTGTCGGTTTAAACGGAGGATATGCATTTAGTTATTTTTTTTTAATGTCGAAATTAAAAAGCTTCCTTTCTTTTAAGAAAATTAAAAGTCAAGTGAAAATTCTATACGTATGATATATTTGATAACCAATCATTTACGTAATGAATATTTTCCAACATCAGCGAAAGTCGGATTTCACCAATTGTTCACGGGCTAAGTGTTATGTATTAAGATTTGAAAACACAGTCATCTTCCAGTTCGTGTCTGGACTTTTCGTCGCCTTACAGTCGCTTTCCTTTCGACATCCGTCATCAGTAAACGGAAGCTCCTCGGCTATCTCTTCTTGTGAATATTAATGAACAGCTGACAAGTACAAAGGATTAATGCGTAAATAACACTTGCTTTGCGAATAGCTGAAGGGATATATAAGAAGTCTGTCTAAATAGCTTCCTTGAAAGAATCTCTTATTATTGAGGAAAGTTCTATTTCAGAACGCTAATAAGTCTTCCATAGATAATAAAAGAAAATATATTAAAGCAACGTTGGCGTTTTACGAAAAAGAAGAAAGATATTGCGCCAAAGTGCTCACAGAGACGTTTTAATCGAAAAATCTTTAATGAATAATAAAATAATAGACGTGGTGAAATGTTTAGCAAACTTGTCTCGCGGCATCAATTATAAATGAGTAATGAGTTCGAAACTTAATTCCCCATGCTTTTGGCCTTGTGTCACATCTAAACTTCGCTTAGAAAAACATTGGGGCACCTCGTCGTGGTGTAATGGTTAACAAGCTTGTCTCGCTGGACAATTACGACTGACTAGAGACTTCGTTTCTTACTGGATGTCTCATACTTCAGGCATTGTACCACATCTAACCTACGCTTAGAAAACGTTGGAGTACTACGACGTGTTGTAATGGTTAACAAGTTTGTCTCTTTGGAACAATTACGACTGCGTACTGAGTTCGTTCCTCACTGAATGTTACATTCTTCAGGCCTTGTGCAATATCTAAACTACGCTTAGAAAAACACTGGAGCACCTCGTCGTGGTGTTATGGTTAACAAGCTTGTCTCGCTAGAAAAATTACGAGTAGTGAGTTCTAATCCTCTCTGGATCTCCCATATTTTGTTTTGGACATCTAAGCTATGCTTAGAAATCATCATAAACATTTTTACCTTTCTTTACTTAATTTCTATCTTTATTTCCGGTATGGGCAGCTAGAATTATATACAAAGTGCGATGGATGAATCGTCGTTTAAATTACGCAACAATGAAAACTACACTGACATCTTATTTTTAACAGATATTCAAGATAAGATGGATAAATTGTCGTCTAAATTACGCGAAAATATATTGAAATACTGTTGTGGAGGAGCTTTCCGCACCGAAGGTTATAATCGTGCTATGTCGGTTGCTAATCGACTTAACGTACCCAAAATGTTAGGAACTTGGTAATCTTCCACTGAAAGCTGACTCCTTAGTATTCGGCTAACTACCGACTAATATCAACTGCCTAGTAGTTCTACCAAACTCAAATAGAAGTCTAAAAAACTCATATGAACTTCCCATTAACTCTTATTAATATAGGAGGAAGAGTCCATTATCTGAGGAATAGGTGTGTTTCTCCCATAGCAAATACTAAAAAGTAAATTCATTTCATAGAATCTCCATTAGCTTTAACCACGGCCTTTATACGATGACAGAACCTCCCGCATCTCTTCTGGACGACCTCTCTATTAAGGCGGTGAATGCTGCCATAATATTTGCCTTCAGTTCATCTTTGATGTTATAAATAGTTCTTTTTTTTGTCTCTCGCTCAACTGCGCCCCACACAAAATAATCAAGGGGTTTGAAATCCGGAGAGTTAGGGGGCCAGATGTAAGTGTGGTTTGGCATTATCCTGATGGGAAACAATATCTTTCCTGTTCGCCAATTCTAGGTGTTATTTATAATTGCTACCCTTAATTCGTCCAGTTGCAAGTAGTACTTCTCAGAAACAATTGATTGGTTAGTTTGCAGAAAATCATAGCCCAAGATACCTTTTCAATACCACCAGATGCACATATTCTGTCCGAAGAAATTGACAACAATGACTTGTTTCCTCTGTTTGCGTGACACTGTGCATGGTGGCGGTATAATGTTGTCATCATTAGTGATCGCCCCAAACACCTTCGTAATCACCATTAAACTCATCTAACTCTTTCTGAATCCTCTGCGCTGTCCTCAGATTGAGATCCAAATACTCTAAAATGTTTCTACTGAAGATTACAGCGAATGCCAAGCAATACTACCTTAGACAAGAAATTAAAAATGGATGTGAGACAATCTCACTAAACAAATGGCCAAAACTACTCAAGCAAGGGTTCAGCGTATTAATAAATGTGTGGATCATTTTCAGCATCTCTTCTGATTGTAGAGTAATTCTGACGGACTCTCTCTTTCCCCACCAATCTCTCTCTCTCTCTCTTCATATATATATATATATGTGTGTGTGTGTGTGTGTGTGTGTGTGTGTGTGTGTGTGTGTGTGTGTGTGTATTACCGGCCATAATTATTAGCCCACCCCAGTTTTAAAAAAATGACGTGTTTCATAATATTTTTAGTATTTATTACCAAGTGGATATTTCTAAATGAAAATAGAATGGTTCTTTAGACGAGTGGCAGCCAGGAAGCCTTCGCTTCGGTCAGCCAATAAGAAGAGACTAGCATAGGGAAGTGAGCAAAAAACTGGGGACCAGAACAGTGGTCAAAAGTGTTGTAAATTTATGAGTCTAATTTCGAACTGTTTGAGAGTAAAGAGGGGGTGTACAGCGGAAGAGGGTCGGGGAGCGAGTGAAACATCGTGATGGATCCTGCATGGGCTGTTTTGCGGACACGAGTTCAGGTGACTTGGTTGAAGTGAAGGGGACTATGAAGAAAGAACAGTACCATTCAATCATACAGAGATATGCAATTCCATCTGGATTGCGTATTGTGGGACAAAATTTCATCTTCCAGCAGGATAACCACCCAAAACATACTTCTATATTGCGCCAAAATTATCTACAATTAAAAGAAACTTCTGGCGTGTTAAAAATTATGTGTTGGCCGCCTCAGTTACCAGATCTCTCACCAATTGAACTTGCATGGAATGAGTTGGACAGAAGTAAGAAGAAACAGCCTAGTAATTTTAGGGATTTAGGCGATTCTCCCTGAGAATACACTGCGATACACTGCGCCTCCTCGGCCTTACCCTCTCTTCAGACCTCAAATGGAACCACTATATCGATTCCATAGCTAAATCCACTGCTAAGAAGGTTGGGTCATTATGTCGATCCAGGATGTTTTTTTACCACCTGAATCCATCCTGCATATATACAAGTCAACCATCCGTTCGTGCATGGAGTACTGCTGCCATTTATGGTCAGCCGCCCCTGCCGTTCACCTCAGTGTTCTCGACAGGCTCCAAAGGAGAGTCTGTAATGTGATAGGTACTGATCTGGCGGCTCGACTGCAGCCACTTCCCCACCGACGAAATGTGGCCTCCCTTTGTCTGTTCTATAAATACTTTCATGGGTTCTGCTCTGACGAACGTAAGCCACTGGTGCCTCCACAACAGGTGTTTACTCTTAGAACCAGATTGGCAACTGGATCTCACCCATTCACAGTCAGGTTAGCCAAATGCAGACGATAATTCTATTCCTTCAGCTTCTTCTCTCGCACTTCCCGTCTATGGAACTCGCTCCCATATTCTTGCTTTCCTGATGGCTACTACCTCCAAGAATTTAAATGCAAAGTCAATACTCATCTATTAACCACTGGATTCTAGCTCTCTCCCCACCCCGTATACCCTTCCCTTTCCCTCCACCTATGTAACTGTCATCACACCTGCATTCTCATCTTTCTATTGCTCTTTTCTAACTGGTCTGTACTCCTCACTCTCTTCTAATTAATCTTTTTGCAGTTATGTAGCCATTCGGACATCAGTGGCATTTCCGCGTTGCTCGTGGTGAAATGATTTAAATAAAAAAGGTGTCTAAAGGATACCTGGAGTAGGATGTCGGAAGATTATTCTAAAAAAAACTTGTGGCAAGAATGCTCAGAGTGTGTGCAGCCGTTGTGAGGTCAAAAGGAGGTTATTTTGATAAAACAGCAGTATAGGTAATTATTAAATATTTATAAATTCATTTTATGCACATATTATTGTGCATTATTAACAAATTATGGACTCTGCCTTTGGTTTCGATGTATGAGTGTCTAATAATAATAATAGTAATAATAATAAAAATAATAATACTAACAATATATATATATATATATATATATATATATATAGTGTATCGAGGCAGCAAATAATTTTCTAAACATATACTGTTAAATAAAAGAGACAACGAATGTCTATTATGTTTAATCGTGAGCCGTTATAAACATCGTAGTTTGGCTTTAATTTCAGTTGAAAATAAAGACAAAAATTCTCCAGCATTCGGATAATTTTTTATTAAGTTGGTTCTAAGCTTTCGGCTCACATAAGCCATCTTCATTTTCGTTGCTTAGCGGAGTTTCATGCCAACACAAGATAAAATCGTCGCTGATGGTGGATGTTTTTGAATTTCCGTCCTTATAATCTCTCTGATGATGGCTCATGTTTAGAAAAAAAATATATATATAGCAATTCTTTCTAGAACACATTTTTGTGACCAGGAGGCCATTGTAATTATAGTGCCCAATCTGGAAAAAAAACAAAAAAAAAACAAACAAAAAAAAAAACAAAAATGAAAAAATGAAGAAGAAAATGTTAAATGTTAATAATAATAATAATAATAATAATAATAATAATAATAATAATAATAATAATAATAATACCCCCCTCTCTATATGAAATACGGTATCAGGACCAACATTCCTGATGCAGACAAAAGCTCTTACCCAACAGTAGCTGTCAGCAAGGTAGTAACACCACTAAGCCGAAATGGGCTCATTGGCGTGAAAGCGAATAAGAAGCCTTTAGAAGGAACGAGAAACCAAATCCCACACAGGAAAGAAGATATACACCTTTTCAAAAGACTAGGGAGGGTGTGAACTAACGATAGGCGAATCTATCTACTCCTATTAAATTTGATTTAAAGATGCGAAATGGGGGAAAAAAAGACGAAAATCCTTTACACAAAATCAATATTTGACTACTTCTTATAATGCTAGCCATATGTCATCGTGCAATTAAATTTGGTCAACTTTGATAATCATTAAAGCAAATCAATTTTGAGTCTAATTCCACAAGATCTTTAAAAATGTTTCTGACGTTCGTATGCATCCGCGCAATTATTTTACTAGTACATTTAAAACACACACACACACACACACACACACATTTTAATATACGCTCTAAGGCGCCGGTGATAGTCGTCAGTGATGTAAATTGACTTGGTTCAACAGAGAGTATATCATATCCAAGCCGACCCAATCAGGGGGAGTTTAAGCCTTGATTCCCCCTCAGCAATCAAACGCTTCATAATACATTGGCCGAACTTAGACCACATCTTCCGTGTACCTGATTGGGTGTTCGTAGCAATCCATGCACTGCGCGAACCGACTTTAAATGTTACACGGGGGGACTGGATTAATCTTTTATTTTTTAGTGAACAGCAGTTTCATTGGATAACCGAGAAGCTAATTTGATTAATAAAAGACTAATTACACTAGGTACATATTATAATGGTGTAAAATACGAAATAATTGTGTAAATAGGCTAACTTTCGAAAAAAAGTGAATAAAAAAAAATAGCGTTACAATATATTTCACGCTTATAATAGTTTAAAAAGAAAAAAGTAGAAATGGAAAGCAAAACACTTTACAATGTTTATCGCACTTAACAACGCTAAAAAAATCAAAGATTAATACGTATAAAATTAACTATAACATACAAATATATACATCCTTACAAATTGACATTAGAGTTTAATAGACTGTTCTTGTACAATTCAATTCGGCTATGTAAACATTTAAAATAATATTTGTATTATTTCGACAACAAAGTAAATATTACTTACACTTCTGAGTCTTTCTGATTTTTAAAAATCTATTTTGTTGCATTGAATTCCAAGAACTATTTCGATTAATCCATAACCATTTTGCTGTCTTTTCTGCTGTATCAGTTATGGTTCGAACAGGCTTCCTTTTGTTAGCTCCTATCAAGCCAATATCAGTTTGCATAAGGTTCTTGAAACGAAACCTCTTGCGCCCACATTGATTGGCTGACAGTTTGCTTTCCATCAATTGTTTTATTAATTTTAAATAAATCATCATATTTTAATCTTTTCTGTTCTTTGGCTTCTTCTGCATTCACCAAGGTACTGTCAATTCTCACAATATTAATTTATTTATATTGTTTGAGAAGAATGCTATAGATGGCCGGAGCGATGTGATCAGGGAATTTTACTCTTAGCCCTTAATTCTCAGTCCGTTGACAATGACAAAATATTTGCTGTATCAGTCAGTTAAGTGCCATACGTGATACACGCATGGGCGAGAAGATTATCCCGCAGTAGGTTGCCATTGCTTTCTGCGGTAGACTGGTTGCCGACCAAGGCTATAGAATCTAATCTGTCCTGCTATTTAACCCATAACTGGAAGGAAGTGACGGATTAATACCTTTCCCAACGGTATTTGCGCGTAAGTGAATACAATGGATTCAACTTGAATTCAAACTCGGCTCCCCGGTTTCACGTTCCGAGCCGATATCCTGTATACATTTCCTTTTTGTTAGGTTTCTCTGCTGCTTTAAGAAACGTTATGGATCTTTTATAAGGATTTAAAGTATTCGTGCTCCTGGCCATGCAAACTAACTCTACTAAATCTTTTAAAAATTGATCATATCTATGTCTATACCAACCTTCCATTAGTGCTGTTTGACATCTATTAAGGAAATGTTTTAAAGTTCCTTAACAATGGGCATATGGGCGTTTCCGTTTTATACCATCAATGAAGGTTAACAGAACTAGGAAGAGTGTCATATACGGTCTGAATTAGGAAACTTATACCGCTGTTATTAAGCCATATGTCAGACCAGCCTTTGATATTTCACTCGGCTGATCGACTCAGTTGATTAAAAACTTAATTGGGCGATTAAAGTTTACTGATTTACTCGCCCGCGGTCGATTAAAACTCTTACAATGAAACGTGTCCCTTCAAATAAAGATAAAAGAAATCTGATTCCATTTACAACCCAAAGTATGCTATTGAAGATTCATAATTTACTTAGACTGACATAAAATGACATTATTGTCCTCTTTGGTCTCGTTTTTATCGTCCCGGTCAGTGTAAACATTCGTTTAATTAACGCTTCCAGAGTGGAGCCAAAATGTCTCTGTCGCCTAGATTAAAGATGTTCACAGATTTGTAGAAACTAAAATATTATCCTTGACTCAACATCTGTATTTTCATCCCCACTTACGAAAAGCAAAAACGAACATTTGAAAAGAAGAAAAAAAAAACGCATACTTCTTTCAACCACGCACCAAAATACAAATTATGCAAGTAATTTTTTATAGAAAATCGTTGAAAAAATCTGATTTGTTATTTTTTATAATCTGTGAGATGGAGGTTGTAGTCAAACAGAAGAAAGAAACTACGAATTTAGGTACCTTCACATTGGCAAAAAAAAATTTAGGTACCTTCACATTGACAAAAAAAAAAAAAAAAAAAAGAAAAAAAGACAGCATATGATGTTGTTAAAAGGATTAATAAAAATTGTTAAAAATTGTTAATAAATAAAAATTGTTAAAAATTGTTAATAAATAAAAATTGTTAAAAATTGTTAAAACTTAATAAAAACAAAGTTTTATCATCAAAATGTTTATGCTATGATTAAGAGGAAAAAATCAAATTTTGTTGTTATTGTTTTTTTTATATTTTAAATCCTTTCTAACACGTTCGAAATTTTAATTAAAATTTCATTTTTTGTTTTCCTTTAGCAATTAAAGCTATGTTTACTTAAGGCGACTATTAAGAAAATGGAGTCGGTTGAGTAAAATGATTTTGGGGTGAGTAAATTTTCCCTCGCTCTTGAGCGCCTGTCGTGTGATTTCTTTTTCAAATCTCAAAGGCTGAGTCAGACCATTTTATCTTACTATAAGTCATGACTCCCCATTCGGTCCACGCTTCTTGTTGACTTAGTCCCACCGTTTTTAACAATCTTTTTTCCTCTTCATCCTTGCGTATTTCCTCTTTTATAAGAATGTTCTTTTTTTCCCTTTAGCCCTGTCCACTCGAACAGTAGGAAAATATCCTATAATCACGCGTCCTGTAGCTACGGTCCATATCAATGCCTTCACTCAAAGTCGTTCTTTAGCTGTTAGTGATTCCTTTTCTGATCTCCATTTACTTCCAGTACTTATTTCGGTGCCTTTTCTAGCCACCTTTGTATCTTTGCAGAATTTGTACTGCATTGCTGTTCTAACTTTGGTATATATATATTGGCTAGTGGAGGAATATATATATATATATATATATATATATATATATATATATATATATATATATATATATATATATGTTACGGAAATTAACGAAATTTAACGAAACTTGGTTATAAGCAACCGACAATTTGTAATGAATTATTTTGAACATTATTTTTACCGATACTCGTATTTAAGTAGATATTCTGTTTTTAATTAAACAGTATTTTATATTTATATCTACCGGCCTGATTATTTCACGATAAATTTTTATGACGAAAATGTGTGCTATCCAGCAGGATTCGAACCTGCGACCCTTTTATATGCTTTTCAAGTTTTAATTTTTTATGGTAGCTTCCCCTATGTAAATAGGGGTCGCAGGTTCGAATCCTGCTTGATATATATATATATATATATATATATATATATATATATATATATATATTTAATGGTACCTTCACTAAATCGCTAAAAAAACAGTATAGTATGAAAAAAGGCCACAAACGTAATAAAAACGAACTTTTTCCATCAAAATGTTTATATTGTTATTAAAAGGAAATATCAAAGTAATTTTTAATCTAAAAAAACAAAATTGAATCCCTTTCAACAAGTTCGAAATTTTGGTAGAAACCAAATCATTACGAAAGTTTACAATCGAAAAATTAATATTACATAACTCACTTGTTTTCCGGTGACAAACACATTAATTTGGAAATTCTCGCAAAAATCAAATAATTGTCTGGTTTTAGTGAAACTTTCAGTACTCATTCCCAAATGAATGAAAGTATTTTTGAAATTAAGACTTATTAAAAATCTTTGTAAATATATATTTATTTTACAACTGTTACCCCATCTCCAGGTAAATCCATGAAGTTTTAATAAATTTTACTTTGTTGCAGTAAATGGTTTTAGTAGTTAAATGCAGGACTCATTGGAGAATATAAATCATCTAATATTTTTTAAATTTGGTCTCCGTTTCCGAAAATCTGATTCGAATCGTAAAATAAAAATGCAATAAAACTCTGATATTATTTAATTTGATAAGCTTGTATTTGCTTGAATAAATAATAAACATTAAGGACATTATAAACTGAAGAAAAAAAATTTCGATTACTAATGAAATTTTAAAGAAATTGTTTTCAGTATTTTAAATCATAATGATTTATAAAGTTTCAAAAATATTTTAAAAATTACTTCAAAGATTTGTTGCGGTTAGATTTTTAAGTTAATAATAGAATATTATATTGCCTATCGAAAATTGAAAAGTTTAATACAAATTTTTTAGCCCTCATATTTTTAAAATAATTAAGTTTTTTTTGTGCATTTGAATTTTTTTGTATGATAATTTCGATGTGCAAATTATAAGGTCAGAGTTTCCTTCCCTTACCGGAAAAATAATTGTACAATTTTGTCACATGTGAACGCCATACATTTATCTTATATCAATCAACAACTCAACACGTTTTTATACGGCAGACAGGTCAAAAATTCAAATCTCTGATAAAGAAATAGTTTTATTCTAAATTACACGCTATAAATAAGTAATACTTGTGTAAATCAGATTAATTTAAGATACAATTTGCTAATTTTTCAAAATTAATGTGTCACACATGTATATTTTATTCTTGCAAGATTTTTAAAACCGATACTTAACTTTTTAAAAGTGTCGATCGCCTAAAAATGGCCGAAAAATTGTAAGATTAAAGAAAAATGGAATTTTTTTATTCCAATCAAAATAATTTCTGTTTGAAATACACTAGATGATTTTGCTTAATGGAAATAGTAAATTTAATCATTTAGCTTTTAATTAAAACTAAAATAAAGTTTCAAGAAAACGTTTTTATTTAAAAAAAAATTCCATTTAAAATTTAGATATCGAAAATGAGTGTGTATATATATTGATAAATATACGTTTTATTTTTCGCCGATAGCACGATTCTCAATCGTAATACAATCTTTAGATGCTGATATATAATGTGAGAGTTACGCAATTTAAATTTTAATAAACATATCTGGTTCTTGACATACCTATATATTATACTGGGACCACAGTTATTTCAGTTAACATAGTTTTTGTTGAAGATATATGATTTAGTTCTACTTATGATATCCCATTTGATGACAGGCGAAATAGTACCAATCTTTAATTCTCAGAGATATTTAGATAGAGCAGTGCTGTTTTCGTACTTTATATTACTTAAAGTCATTTGATGATAGAAACAAAATTTCTAAAGATTTTCGGAGGAACCAAAATAAAACTTAACTTCTTTGCCGGAATGTATGATAGCTCGGTATATAATATCATCATTCGTACACTGACCGGACAGATAATATTTTTCGGCAGTTGGATTTATTTTAAATGTTATTAAGTTATGTTTGTTGGAGATATATTTATTTAATATAATTTTTTATGTTGGGATATAGGTTTATAGATGCCATCAACACAGTTATAACTTATTTAAAGAATATTTTTGTTGAACATCTTTTTAGTGTTGGTGAAGAGTTAAAATGGTTAAGAATTAAATTTAGGAAGATTATTCCGATATTCCTTAGAACATTACGATTGAAAGGTGGATTAAACCTTATAATGTTTCGCTTAGGCTGTTTCTGTTTATTCAAACTCAGACCCGACCCTAAGTGGAACTCTTATATACACTCAAACGCTAAATTGTTAACTTACACCCTGATTTGTTCAAATCTCTACTTTCCTAAAGTTCATGTTTTCTGTTCCCGTTTTCTGTTCCCGTTTCCTGGAGTTCGAATTCCAGTTGAATTGCTTGCATTCACTTACGCAAAAATACTTTTGGGAAAGGTATTAATCAGTCTCTTCTCTCCAGCTATGAGTTAAATAACAACACACACTGGGTTCTATAGCCTTGGTCGGCAACCAGTTTAAATCTTCCGATATTCGTTAGAACATTACGATTGAAAGGTGGATTAAACCTTATAATGTTTCGCTTAGGCTGTTTCTGTTTATTCAAACTCAGACCCGACCCTAAGTGGAACTCTTATATACACCCAAACGCTAAATTGTTAACTTACACCTGGATTTGTTCAAATCTCTACTTTCCTAAAGTTCATGTTTCCTGTTCCCGTTTCCTGGAGTTCGAATTCCAGTTGAATTGCTTGCATTCACTTACGCAAAAATACTTTTGGGAAAGGTATTAATCAGTCTCTTCTCTCCAGCTATGAGTTAAATAACAACACAGACTGGGTTCTATAGCCTTGGTCGGCAACCAGTTTAAATCTTCCGATATTCGTTAGAACATTACAATTGAAAGGTGGATTAAACCATATAATGTTTTGCTTATGCTGTTTGTGTTTATTCAAACTCTGACCCGACTCTAAGTGGAACTCTTATATAAACTCAATCGCTAAAGGTGCAGGTGAAATGATCGGCTGCCTGTGCCGTTTAAGTAATGTTATGTCGCCAAGTATAAATGAATAACTCAACAACAGAATCAGAATATAAGTTGTATTCCGCGGAAAGACGGTTAGTATGTACAGAAGTGATTAGTAATATTTACAATAGAAAGATACAAGAGTCCAATCCGTCGTAAGACGTGTGTATACGTGATTACTTCCGGTACGCCACCGGAAGTGTGACTAACTCTTCACTGACTCGCACTGACTCTTCAGTAACTCATTAGAGACTCTCAAGTGACTCTCTACGACTCATTATTTAGTCGTCCCTCCCAGTAAGGGCAACATATGACACATGGTCAATTTATATCTGGGCTTTCCGGGTTATATGGCCCGGCCAAAAAATGTCTGTTTATTTTTGCCCAGTCGTGCCTCTACCCTTCGGCGGAACCACGACTGGGTTAATGCTCTCTGCACGGAAGCAGAGAGCCCCCTCTACCCGAAGGCAGAGTGCTGACAGTGTCGTAGAGTCGTCAGTCTAGCGACTCTCTACGACTCTCTTGTAGAGAATCCACCATTGCTATATATAGCAATGGGAACAGGCCATTTGTAGTCAAAATAGGAGCGGCCCCCTAACAAGTAAGTACCTGTACTCTTCGTGTCATCCTCTACTTTTATAAAATCGAGATCAGGTGAAAAATGAAGAACTCTTGTCATCTTTGGGCGGGAGCTGACAGTATTCGCTTTCCAGCTTTGCTAGACTTCAAATGCGTCTCCGAATCCTTTTTGGAGAAGAATTATTTTCCACCATCACAACTTTCTCTCACGGGTTTGTTGGGCCGAATCTCTCTCTGTTATATCGTTGCTTCTACTGAAAGTGCTAAGACAAACTACATACTTTGGTTCCGCCAGATCTAACCTTCACGGCTAGGACCACCCATACCACTTAGGCAGTAGCAAATCACCCACATTCCATCCGTATTCCATCGGCGAGTAGTAGATTCCGTTTAAACAGCTTCTTCCCGCGAACCACTGCCCTGTGGAACCGACTCCCAAGAATTTCCTCGATAAATACAACCATAACATAATAGTAGATAGAGAACGCCACTGGAAACTACGTAAACTTAAAAAATCAGCACAAATGCTAGGCTTCAAAAATCTCCTAAGCCGACCAAGCATAGATATGAACACAATATGGGAACCAGTAATACGGAGTGGCAGGGAAAATCATTAGTGTTAAAAATTGCAATATGAGCTCTGATAAAAATACCAGAAAAAAAATATTAACATAAAAAAAATACAAGAGAAAACCATTAACATTGAAAAATTGCAACTCTGGTATAAAAGAATTACTGGATATTAAGTTTATAAGTCCCCAAAATTCCGTTGTTCTTAATCCACAGTGGATATAGACGTTGTTGTTAATCCCGGTGGATATAGACGTTGGTTAGTTCCTGACTTGAGTCTTCGAGTTCAGTACCAGGCTACAGCAGTGGTGAACAAGTAACTTGCAGGAGACAACTCATGACTTCCAATCGAGGCTTTACACAAGGAATGAGGATGATATACGCCAGTGATTGTATTAAAAAGGTTCGGTTTGGAATTCTGAGCACCTGAAGATGTGTACAACGTCGTACAAATGGCAACAAAGATGAGGTAAATAGTCCGAATAATGTAAATACTCTACAACCTTAACCTGTTCTATTCAAACGTTCTATTCCTCTCCTATTCATATAAACCACACCTTAACGTAAACCTCTACCTTGAATGCCCTCTGGGCGTTGTTCAGGTCAAACTTTACCGTAACAAAATATGAACATGAAATGAAGGATACCTTAGAAAATTTTAAATAGGGAAGGGGAATAAAAGAAGCGAAATGCTATTTAACTTTTCAGAAATCACAGTGTAATAATCATCAATGCAGTTCCTCAAAAGCGAGAGGGCCGTAAATGAAACAACTATTTCGGTAAACAACAAATAAAACCAATTATAGGGATTTTTTTTAGCTTAGCTTAGATGTGGCACAAGGTCGAAAGTATGGAGCACCCATGGAGGATCGAACACATTATTTACTCGTAATTAATGAGATAAGCTTGCTAAGCCATATACAAAATCTATGTGCCAAATATGGATAGGTAAAATTGAAAATGCAGAATCAAACAATTAGGAACATTAACCTGAAAACTGGATTCAAGTTCTTAAATGGCGTCGTCAGATCGAAACTTTCCTATGGATAGCGTGCATGGCACCAAACACGTTGAGAAATATCTAAATTCTTAATCATATGCAACAAATTTCTTGGGGTCAATGGTTAAAATGGTTTCGAGCAAATGAAGTCTGTACGGATGCACCGCCTGATTCAAACCACCTGAACAGGTGTTACAAAATCACGAAGAACAATACAGAAATAATAGTTGCCGCATCTTTTGAAGACATTAAAAAACGGCAGTAACTTTTTTTTACAATCATATCACCCCAATCAAGGCAGTTTACTGCCACTGGTGCGCAGGGGGTTACATAGAAGGGAAGTTATGAGAAAGAGGGACAAGTTATATGCGGTGTCAGGAAGTGAGTAAGAGAATGATGAGAATACTGCTGTGATGACAGTGGAGTGGATGGAGAAAAGATCATTATATATATATATATATATATATATATATAGAGAGAGAGAGAGAGAGGGGGGGTTTCAAGTCAGCGAGATAAGAGATTGTAACTGTCGGGGAAGCAAGTAAACGGAAGCGAATTCCAAAGGCGTGAAGTGCGAGAAAAGAAGCTGAGAGAGTAGAAATTGAATTTACATCTTAGTGGTTTCATTGTAAAGTGATTGGACCTAGTTGCTAATCTAGTGGCTCAAGTAAATTCATACATAGGGGACACCAGTGAGCTAAGTTTATTGGAGCAGAAACCGTGAAATGAATAGTGTAGGTAATGCGAAGAGAAAATTATAACTATAATAAAATGTTGATCTTCCGCACTATATCAAACAAAATGCTAGGAAGGAAACCCTATCAATAATGAAAAGAGCGACAACAGTTACTGGACGTGAAAAACATATTTTCTTTAAAAATTGATTTAACACAAAGATTTTATAAATTTTAACCGAGGGAGGGTAGCGTTGGTCTATCGATTAATAAATGCCGAATATTTATTTATAAAGAAAAGGCTGAGATTACCATCCTGTTAAATAGCGAAACTCTGACTGTGGTTAAAGCTATCTCAAAGGCGATTGACATGTTTGCTTTCTCCAAGGCATACTGTATCAAGACTTAATCCAATCGTGTAATGAAGTCTTCCAGATTATTTTATACTAAAGGGGAAATAGGGTCTATCCTTGGATCTACGTCGTTTCTGATTTTCATCAATGACCATCCCGATATCATCAGATTCCAACTAGGTGCCTGTGCAGATAACAAAAACAGTTATTCCTGACTTAGTAGCAATCCGACACACCCGGTAAAGAAGAACTGGCAACTTCTCTCGATAAGGACATCATATCATTAGTTAGCAAGGTCAAATGATGTATAGTAAATTTTAATGCCTACAAAAACAAAGTTTTATTTAATTCTCATAGAGAACATTTACTGCCTGTCATCAGAACAGCTGATGGTAAACTCAATGTGAGCAACAATCTACACCTTCTTGAGCTCATGTTTTCCACTGACATGAAATGGAGTAACTATACCAAATAATTGCTACGTCTATTTCTAAGAATATTCTCTCACTGTGAAATGCCAGAAAAATTGTCCTTTTCAGCATCCATCTTGCATGTTTATATAGCTACCATTTGTGAATTCATTGAATACTTTTGCCATGTCTGGTCTGATGCTTCTGTTGTATATATCGAGTTTCTTGACAAAATTAAAAGAACAATCTGTAATGTGGTCAATATAGACCTGGTATCTCGACCCCAGTCTCACATCTCACCGACGTGACATGGCATCACAGTCTCTTCTGTAAATATTTTCATGGCAACTGTTCTGATTAGACATTTCCCAAGTATTTGGGCTACGTGGGTTTAAACGTGCTACTATATTGGCAATTAGGTCTCACAGTTTGGTTGTTGAGATAGCTAGATGCAGCCTCCTACTCTATTCTAATAGTTTTTTTCCTCGCACTCATCACCTGTGGAACTCCTTTACGAGTTCTTACTCTCTTGTCAGCCACAATCTTAAAAAAATTAAATGAAATGTCAATTGCCTTTTTTTGTCTAACGGAACTCTGTTTCTATATTATTCTTTTCTCTCTCCCCCTCACTAAAGTATTCTCATTTTATTTTAATCGTGTGTGTTCATGTGGCATCATTGCCTTGTTTGGGAGGAGGGGTGAAACGATAAAAATGTCCTACATGAGATACATTTGGGCAGTCATGTTTCTTTTAATTCATGACTGACTTATCATGTAGTCGGTATCAATTTCTTTCTGGTATAAACATGTTGCCAACCAAGGCTATAAAAGTCAGTCTATCTTGACGTTCAACTCATAGTGAGGGTGAAAGGAGATAGGTTTACACCTTTTTTGAACGTAAGTAAAGCTCCCCTGGAATTCAGTCACATTCCGAGGCAATACCAATGACACCACATCGCACACATACCATTCAGGCAGTCAGTCAATTACCATACGTGATACACGCTTGGGCGTTCATGTCTCTTTCTGTCCATGACTGTGTAGGTAGAAGATTTTCACGCAGTAGATTGCCATTACATTCTGCGGTAGATTGGTTGCCAACCATGAATACATTTTGTTCTGCTATTCAACCCATAACCAGAGGGAGACGAGATGGATTAATACCTTTCTCAAGTGTATTTGTGCGTAAGGGAATGAAACGAATTCGACTGAAATTTGAACCCGGTTCTCCGATTTCTTATTCGCAGCCGATATCCATTGTACCTTGACGCATATTGATAGAAGGAAAACTAATGAATTTCAAAAAAGGCGAAGCACAAAAACACTTATGTTCGTGTTTTGCGCTTATGTGATAAAAAACACGCGAAATTAATATAAAACTTATTTACTCAGCCGTTTCTTCTGTAAATGGATTTCGTGAATACCTTTAGGTAATTTAATTTCTTTTTATAATTGGCTAATATCATAATAACTTTAGGCCTGGGAAATAATAACAGATTGGAATCATATCCTTCGGCTGAGAATGAATATCACAAAACAGAGAAAAGCTAATCCCATCATGGCCTTAATTTAAACGCTATTCTTGTTTTCTGTGTCCTTTCTACAAAAAAAAAAAAAAATGAACGGAATGAATAAACAACAGTCAATCAGTTAAGTGCCATACGTGATAAACACTTTGGGCGATCATGTCTCTTTCGAGACATGACTGACTGGGCAGAAGATGATCCTGCAGTAGGTTGCCGTTGCTTTCTGCGGTAGACTGGTTGCCGACCAATGCTACAGAACCCAATCTGTCCTATTATTTAACCCATAACTGGAAGGAAGAAACGGATTAATACCTTTCCTAGCAATATTTGTGCGTAAGTGAATGCGAGGAATTCAACTGTAATTCGAACTCGGCTCCCCGATGTCTCGTTCCGAGTCGATATCCACTGCAGCACAACGCACATCCAAATCACAAAGAAAATGACAAAAAAGAAAACCTCTTCTACTCGGAATCAGGAACAAAAAATACCTTAAATTACTTGGACACATTATTAGGAAAGAAGACGTGGAACATTCAATCCTCAATACACGAGAGAGAGAGAGAGAGAGAGAGAGAGAGAGAGTGTGTGAGTGAAATTTACTTATCTGGGGAGCTTGTGTGAATTAACCACGGAACGGGAGTGGAAGAAACTACTAAGTGCCACTAAAGATAGGAACTTGTAGAGTAGATGAAAAGCATGCTGTATCTAATAAGAATGTAGTCGATCATGGCTCTCCACAGCTTTCATTGTTATCTATAAATAACCATGATTAAGTGGGGAAAGTGGAAAAATTTCTTCGTTAAATTATCCTAATTTTTTAATTAGCTGTAACTCAAGGTTAGATAGCCTAGTCTACACTACTATTTAATGAACAGTTATGGTAAGAATGTAGGGATTCATGCATGGGCCAACCAAATGCTATAGAAATGAGTGGAAATTGAACTCGACTGGCTTATTTTATTTCTGCTACTGGGCTCTTGCACTGAACTTTCTCGAAGACTTAGGATATCTGCAATTTTATAAAAAAAATCTGAAATGAATTTCGTAGTATAAAATCTGTTCTCGAACCCTTCTTCCCTGTTTGCTGGAGAAGCCTCTATAAACGGAAATAGATCATTCTTGGTTCTTCACTCTGCGTGCCCTAGCGGTCTAAGGTATGCCAGATCAAATGTTGGTTTCTACTAACAATAGGTACTCAGTTTCGAACCCTGCCAGAGATAATTTTTGATTAAAATTTCTCGAACTCGTAGACAGATTGATAGAATATACGCTTAAAAAAAAACAAAAAACAAAAAACAAAAACAAAACAAGGCATTTATTTCAAATAATAATATTTAATAATTGGAGTAGATAGACTAAACTATCGCTCGGTTCACACTCCACCCACGTCTATTGAACAGGTGAAGAGGCTCATCCCTTGTTCCCTGTTTAGGATGTGGTTTCTGGCTTTCTGTTTTCCAATCTTTTCACTCTTACGTCGCCCCCTGCGCTTCAGTGGCGTTACCGCCTTGCTCGGGGTGATATGATTAAAAATAAAAAATATATATAAGATGTTTAGATCGGTTGCACCACTCCTTGATCTGATTCATGGCATCGTCGCCAAAGGTATGCTGAATCTTCTGGATGGTTTGACCTTGAGTATCACTGAACATTTGGCAAAAATCGATGCGATATCTCTGCTCGATGATTTCGGTTATCGTGCAATGCACGTCTCTACTCCTGGCTTAACACTCGGGAACTTATGCGGCTTACCGAAAAGTGCAGGAAGGGTGGCATAACCTACCACCGAAAGGTTTTTTGTCCACGCAGTATTAATTTCGTCAGGAAAAAAATAAACAAAATCAACAAACCAACAATAAATATTTATAGCAGAATTACCAACAATACGGTTAATAGCAAAATGACCAACAATATATTTTATCTGTAGATGAAGACATACAATTTCTTAAAAATATTTAGATTTTGGAATTAAATAACCCACAGAGTTTGGTATGCCTCTAAACAAAATCAACCAACCAACAATACATATTTGTAGTAGAATTACTAACAATACAATTTATAGCAAAATGATCAGCAATACATTTTATCTGTATTTTAAGGCATACAATTCATTTAAAATGTATTTGGTTGAAGCCATAAAATTGTCTTCAAAATAGGATTAAATGACCCATAAATGTGTTGATATGCTGATAAACAAAATAAAAAAGAGCTAATACTAACCGTAATTTGAAATCAATTAGTAAAGCACTTTTTATAATTCAATTCTAATTACTTTTTTAAAATTTAGTATTGAGAAAGGTGACATCTTTTAAAGTTTATTTAAGGGTTTCGTTCACTGGACCTGTAGTCAGTCAAAAAGGGCATGCTTTCATTTAGTAAAGACATGAAACCACATTCATCCTTGTAGAGCTTTTGTATATCTTTCATATGGAAAAGAGTTATTTGCGCAACCTAGGTTTCAAACTTTGGGTATTTTCAGGCGATTTAGGATAATACCCTTGAGAAAGGTATTAATCCGTCTCTTCCTTCCAGTTATGGGTTAAATAGCAGGACAGATTGGGTTCTATAGCCTTGGCTGGCAACCAGTCTACCGCAGAAAGCAATGGCAACCTACTGCGGGATAACCTTCTGCCCAGTCAGTCATGTCTCTTTCGAGACATGATCGCCCAAGCGTGTATCATGTATGGCATTTAACTGACTGATTTTCCAACGTTTTTCAAACGTACAACGGAAATTTTTAGAACTTGTGACTGGAATTTTTAAGCAACCGAAAATTTTCAAAATTAGGGAGGAGTTACTTAAGGGTATTAAAACACTTTCACGCAGGTTTTTATGATCTTAAGATGTATTTATAGGACTGATTTCATCTGGGCATTACTTTTGATCTTTCATTTATTGTTTCCAGAACAAAAAAAATACTAAGTGAAAGATCAGAAGTAATGTCCAAATGCAATCACATCTATGAATACATCTTAGGATCATAAAAACCTGGATTCTAGCGTCTATATATTTTGAGTTCAATACCAGGTTACATCAGTAGTGAACAAGTAAATTACAGGGTTAGAGGGAGATAACTCATGACTTCCAAAAGATGCACTACTACGCAAGGGATGAGAATGATATACCCCAGTGATTGTAATAAAGGTTTCGATTCGAAATTCCTAGCACCTGAAGAAGACAGGGGCGTACAATGACCGTAACGTCGTACAAATGGCAACAAAGATAAGGACAATAGTCCGAATGATGTATATATTTTGAATATAATTTTTTAGTCTTTTCACACAAGCAAGGCAATAAAGTAACCCTGAGAAGCAAAGAAATGCCTGAGTGTTAAAGAATATGAGAAAAAACACTATTAGCGGATGGGCAATAAAACAATAGGAATTATGAAGACAGAAGTTAACCTTTGGCATTTCATTGAAATGTATAAAGACAAACGTTGGTTAGAAAACAAGAAAGCGGAAGAGGATTTCACAACCCATAAGTCCAAGAGAAGAAACTGTTAGCATAGAAATTACGGTTCCGTCTTTCCATTTGAATTGTAAAATAATGAGACCTTAGTGCCAATCTAGTACTGCGCTAAAATTTATAATATCCAGTTATCAAAGTGGAAATTTCATCAGAACAACTATCATGAACATATTTGTAGAAAAGACAGAGGCAAGTTGCGTTATGGCGGTGGAAAAAGGACTGAAGCCGAGATGCTATGTCAGTACAAATAATATTGCAAATTCTTCTTTAAATCTTACCTAGAATCTCTAGATATATAGCAAAAGAACCAGATGCGGCAGGGATATTCAATGCCTGAACGAATAAAAGACTTACAAATGTATGAAGTATATTCCGGCAATAATATTTATCTGGTACTACACAGGCAATCAGATTTCCCTACACCAGGCCTATCAATTGATTCCATATAACCGTTCCACTTCAAAAACAGTAAAAAGCGAGATTGATGACAAAATAGTAATGATGACAATGATGATGATGATACAAAAGACCTTTTTCCTATTGTTAAATTGTTGAATGAGTGTGTGCATGTTTTTGCAGTTGTGTGAATGTACATGTGTTTGTGCTTGTATTTATTTTCATTATGTGTGTGTATTCATGTCTGCGTGTGCGTCTATTTTTGATTACGTGTGTGTGAGTGCATATGTATATTTTTGTAAGTGCGTGTGCAACCACCTGTATGTACATGTTAGTGTATGTTTTTTTATATGTGCCTGTATATGTATGTGAATATGTTATGTTTTTCTGCGTGTCTATGCACACGTTGGTGGACGTTTTGCACTGTGTGTTGGCGTATATGTGCGTGTACCTGTGTGAATGTTTTTGTGTATGTGCGCGGGCGTTCGCATGCCCGTGTGTGTGTATGCGTGTGTGTCTGTGTGTGTGTGTGCAGCTTTTGTGTTTTAATTTTTCTATTCTTTCATTTATTTTTTCTTTTCACAAATGCAGGAACTTGCTGTCTTCAAAAAGACGTCCAAAGCGAAATTGAAAGTAAAAAGAAAAGGAAAGAAAGAAAAAATTATCAACCTGTGAAAATTGCACGTAAACAGTACGCCTTAACTTAATTTCGATCTGAACATTTCAGGTGCAGATATACTTATAAATGTGGGCGTGCGATTGTAGATGTGGCTGCAAGAAATTATGTTTACCTCAAAAAATATTGTAATGTAGGTGCTAAGTTTCTTCAATGCACACATTTAGCATATATACCGAGTTCACAAAAATATATACACTCTTCAGAAAATGAAAAAAAAAAACACTGTATAGATATTCTAATTATACAATTATATTTCTATTCAGACAAGTCAAGATTAGTACAAGTTACCATTGTACTTTACAATCACTAAAGATGCTCAAAATGATGGCCTTCAGCCTCAGGACATTTATACGTACGGCAATCTACTACTTGGCCAACGTTGGCCAAAGTGTCTATTGGGATTGTTGTACATGTATTTTCCACTTATTATCTAAGGACCGCCAATATAATCTCTTTTCTGCGGTACACAACACTCATTAGAATTTTACAGTCAGGAAGGTGATACCATCTGTCGAGAAAATATTGTACTACAGTGAACAGTGTTATCACAATTCGATAAAATTTTTTTTCTTTCCTGAAATGATGACATTTTAGTGAACCGTCTCTCTCTCTCTCTCTCTCTCTCTCTCTCTCTTTCTCTTTTTTCTTCTATATAGACAGCCTTGTTCAAATTCATTGAAACAACTGCTTTGGTTTTCTTTCTTTAACGATACAGCCAGTTTTAGATCTATTAGAGTGGCTGGGTGTAATTAATTTCTATTCTTTCCTCAGATTAGGTCATTTGCGATGGTGTACAGTACTATGGATCTATTCTCGGGGTGTGTGATGACAGTTTTTTGACCTTAAAAATATTGCGACATCTATGATTGCATCAGATTTTTATCACGCTCAGACACTATTGTCCAACTGTCGATTAGTTATCCTATAGCCTTTGTCAGCGATGGATGTTACTCCAAGGTAGCGTTCGAAAATTCTAACGCTGCACAAATACACTGGATATCCTTACAGAAAGATCGCAGATGTTTTTGGTGTCGGGCCTATATATATATATATAAAATTGTTTTCCTGCAGTCCTTATTCATATACTAGCAGTATAGCCCGGCGTTGCTCGGTGTAATGAAAGCTTTAAAACTAATCCATGGTCCTGAAGCTCGGACTCTTTGGACGTTGGCACGAAAGACTAAAAAGCAATAGTTGTTTCCAGCTAAAGTGAAACTGTAGACTGAAAGAAAAATGAATGGATGTAAGTCAAATTTCGATTTGCTGGTATCGATATCAAATAAGTTTTTTCGTCGTAAACTGAATTTTGAAGTCTAAGTCCTCTGAGTAAATGGTATCATGGCTGAGACTAAGGACTACAATTATATCTACTTAGAGCCAAACCCGAAGCAAAAACTAAAATAAAAGGGCTGAAAAAAATACAGACATAGAGGCAGATAAACAGACACACACACAAACATCTTGCCATTTATATATATATATATATATATATATATATTATCGATTTTCTGCACTATTGTAAGAACTGCAACCTTGAAACTTCTGAACATCGTTTCTTATGTCTTTTTCTATGAGTGTATCAAATTTGATTAAAATAGGACTATAACCCGATTTTTTCGATTATCGATTCAGCCGTTTTGGAGTCTATAGGTAACGGACACACGCGCACACAGACACACACGCACAGAGATAAAGTTATATTTATAAATAAGTTTAGATATAAATGAATAAAGACAGCAAGAAAACAATTCTTTACCTAGGAGTTTTGCATTTTATCAAGGCAAATATATAGATTATATTTTGCAATATGTCTTTATAATCAGAAGTAAAAATATTAGGTTTTCAAAATATTTATTTTAAAAACGCTTAAAAATATTCTTAAGGTTTACCGTGAAATTCAAGTTAAATTATGGAGGATGTGATGTAATTTAATGCTTAATAAACGAAAGGGAGTAAATCATGTTGGTCATTTTTTCTTATTAGTTCATATATATATATATATATATATATATATATATATATATATATAAAACAGTATCCTTGGTACTTGGTAAAGTTAATTCCACAGGGGATTAAATCTGATGAGATCTTAATGTTAAAATTTTATAAATCCATTGGTTAAAGATTTTATATCATTTCATTTTTTTTTAGTTAACTAAATTGTTATAACTTTTATAAATTAATGTTATCATGTTTATTTTATTATACGAAATAGTGTTATTGGTATCGTTAAGGATAATTATTAGGACTTATCCTCGTTTTTTTTTTGTAACATTTTGTAACACGATAAAAATATTATTGTCATAACCAAAACGAAAGAAAATTAGTATGTACAATATGAAGATATTATTATTATTACAATTTAATATAAAAAGCTGACAATTCAATTCTTCTGGTGAAAATACGACTCCTAACTTTACTGTCATGTATTTGAGAATGGTCAACTAAAAGTTCAGGCATAGGTATACAGATTCCATGAGCAACTATCACTGTAAATTAGGCCATGGCCATCTTATCGTCTGGGATAATATACAGACGCCAATAATAACTGAAACTGTAAATCTAACCTCTTTTTTTCCCATGATTCTTTTTGTCTGGATAAATCTAACCCGTTCAGTCTGGATAAATCAACCCATTCTATTATGAATTTGGTCTGATGAGCGGTCTGTAAGAGCTCTGCAAAATAAGCTATTACGAATGGATTTATAAAAACAACCAACTTATTTTAATTATATATAAATATATATATATATATGTGTGTGTGTGTGTGTGTGTGTGTGTGTGTGTGTGTGTGTATGTGTGTGTGTGTGTAATCTACTTATATATATAAATTACGTATCGAATTGAACACTCTTCGCTACTGGCATTTGTTTACATTCTGTATATAACACATTAAAAAACTGCATTTCTCTGCCGGGCGCCGATAGCTTAGGTATTGATGTTAATTCGGTCGAGTTTCAATCCCAGTTGTAAGCAATCGGAGGTCTAGCCCTACTGATGAGATGTGATACTGCAAAATAGGATTGTGTGCGGATGACTGTATATATAGATAATGTGTGTGTGTTTATATTTACTTTATTATTAAGATAATTGTCTTCATTTTATCTTAATTTGATAAATTATGTATGCCCTTATTTATTTTAAAATATAGGTTCTGATATAACAATATTCTATTAATTTATTAACATTTTTGTGATCAGGTATATTGGCTTGAGAAACAAGTATTTTTTTAAGAAAGTCAGTTGAGTGCCATACATGAAAATACGAAAAAGAAGAAGAAAAAGAAAAAATTGTAATAGAAAGAAAAAGAAGAAAAATAAAAATTAAAAGTAGTTGAAGAAGAAGAACAAGAAGAAGAAGAAGAAACAAGAAACAGAAGAAGAAGAAATTTAAGCAAAGAGGACAAAAGGAACACGTCAAAAGAAGAAAAAAGTAGTAGCAAAAAGTAATCCCCTAAGAGGATTTCCGCTAGCACAATATTGTCTTCTGTATCGTCTGTGGATTCCACACGCTATTACATAAAATGGTATCAACGAAAAGCATTATTTTTTTCTGATATAAGAAAGGCATCTTTGATTCTAAGAGGGAGTAGGAGGATATAACGTAAGAGGAGCTTATGTCGCACGTTGGCTTAGTAACCCTCCGCATGTGGTCTTAACCGGTCGTGTGGTAGGCTTCAGAATTCTTCAGTCAGTTAAGTGCTATACGTGATACACGCGTGTGCGATCATGTCTCCAAAGAGACATGACTGACTGGACAGAAGATTATCCTGCAGTAGGTTGCCATTACTTTCTGCGGTAGACTGGTTGCCAGTCAAGGCTATAGAACCCAATCTGTCCTATTATTTAACCCATAAGTGAAAGGAAGAGACGGATTAATACCTTTTCTAAGGGTATTTGTGTGTAAGTGAATGCAATTAATTCAACTGGAATTTGAACTCCAAGAAACTGGAACAGGAAACAGGAATTTTAGGAAAGTAAAGATTTGAATAAATCCGGTTTGTAAGTTAGCAATTTGTCAAGATTCGAGCATCCTCAATAACTTTCCGTCTGAGTAAGTTATTCTCTGTTTTAAGAATTGTGGTATCCTTGGGATTGACCTTGGGATGAAATTATTTTTGTCTATGACTAATGCATTTGATATATTGTTGTGTATAAGATTTTTTTTAGTTTTCATAAATACGGTTTTTTCATTTTCTTTTCCCTAAATATTTTTTAGATTGTGAGCATTTATTTTATATATACCT
>JBBBDQ010000791.1:3552500-3555000 GCA_037127315.1 Ascarosepion bandense | reverse complement strand
AATGCTTAAGCATTGTTGGATCAAGTACATTCATGTCGATGGGGACTATATTGAACAATAGTGAAAAACTGTCTTGTTTCTCCAACTCCTTCTGGTACAACCTTAGAACTTTTTGAACGGTCCATTTTTCTATCTATCTATCTATCTATCTATCTATCTATCTATCTATCTATCTATCTATCTATCTATCAGCGGGAATCAACTTGTTGCCTGAAACATAGGTTTTACCTGAATTTTGAACTGGGATTCATATTCGATAACGATTAATCTATGTTGCGCTAATCTCATTTTTTGTGGATATAAGTCACATATGTCACATGACAGCCACTTCGTGACGTCACTCTATACAGTGAAGTGAAGGGGCAGTCAAAATTTTAGTTCGCTGACAGCAACAAAACGGTAAGGTTGTTTTCTTTAGCTCCACGTCTCTGACCCGTCTTATATGCACATGGTACCGTTTCCCTTTAGAAATACATCTTTCTAAGAGATAGAATGAAACTATAGCTCGCTGTTTTCAATTTGGGAAAACCTAAGACTCACCGTTTCCCGTTCGTAGGATATGACTTTGTCAGGGACATTGATGAATCCAACCCGTTTAAATCTGGTTTACTAAAATGACTTCTCCGGGTGCATATTTATCTCAATATTATAGGTAAGACCCTTTTTTATTCTCTTTACACTTTGCTTTACTGTATAGATGTATGTGGTACATTATTCGTGTATATATGCATACTAGCAGTATAGACCGGCGTTGCTCGGGTGTAATGAAAGCTTTAAAACTAATCCATGGCCCTGGAGCTCAGACTCAGCCTAAAGAATATTTGTGTGAAGTTTGGTGAAAATCGGATAAAAATTGTGGATTTGTATAAAGGACATACAGACAGATAAACAGACACACACACAAACATTTTGCTTTATATATATATATATATATATATATATATATATATATATATATATAATCGATTTTCTGCACTATTGTAAGAACTGCAACCTCGAAACTTCTGAATATCATTTCTTATGTCTTTATCTATGAGTGTATCAAGTTTGATTAAAATCGGACCACTCCTATAACCCGATTTTTTCGATTATCGATTTTCGATATTTATCGGGGGTACCTCGACACAAAACTTAGCTAAGAACACTTGCAGACGCTTATAGTACAACTGTGTAAATTTTGAAGAAAATCGGTTCAGCCGTTTCGGAGTCTATAGGTAACGGACACACACCCAGAGACACACACACACACACACACACACACACACACACACACACACACACACACACACACAGTTCCATTTATAAATGTGTTCAGATATAGTTTTGTGTATGTGTTAGTGATACAAATGTCTCTCTGAGAACAATGCGTATTTGTCATTCCTTTCCTTCAATAAAATTAGCTGTTATTTTATCACGGGTATTACTATGTTCATAACGGGAGAAACCTAAATAGTAGAATCCATTACAATGTGATTAATATTCAACAGTGAATTAAGTTAACTGGTCATAAAAATGTTTGAAAATAAATAGATTTCTTTTGGAAACGTTTTCTATTTTATTTTATGTTTAGATTTATGAACTTATATCTTACTCTGTAAAATATATGTTTCATGCTATCAAGTCACCACATGAATGGTTGTAATTCCAAGAAACTTAGAGAATCTTTGTTCATATTATGCCTGTCTGTATTTTGAGTTTTATGGAATTACAACTATGTACTTGTAATTTTTGTTTAGGGGTTCACTATTTACCCATAGCTGGGAACCTAACAGGTGTTGCCACCTTCGTTTATGGTGGACCGGGAAACAAGAGCAGCCTAGTTGGCAGATATAGTTTTTCGTCATATCCTAGCAAATTTTGAACCGTATCATCTGATGAAATTAGATTTTTTTCTGAAAAGGTTATACAATATGAATTTAATAAATATCTTTTGTCCTTGCCAAAAATGAAATTTAAAACCCGAGAAATATGATCACGGAAAAGAAATGTTACTAGTAATATTAACCGTTTCCTTATAAAGAAACATTTGACATTCACTGACCGTACTGCCAGTGTTACTGGAGATATTTTCTTTAATCCCTGGTCATTGGGCTTGGATCAAAGTGTTGTATATGTTCTCTTCATTTCTAATGATAATGGTAATATTGTCGGTTTTTTTATGAGGAAACATTTGATATTCTCTGACCGAGCAGCTAGTACTGCTGGAACTACGCTTTTCTTTCCTTTCTGGTCTTCGGATAAAAGTATAGTATCTGTTCTCGCAATGTAATTATAATGTTAATATTACCCGTTACCTTATAAGGAAATATTTTACATTCATTGACCAAGTAGACAGTTCTACAGGAGCTAACCTTTTCCTCACACACTTTACTTATTACTGCTTCGACTTCATGAATTTAAGCGCGCGACTTGATTGGTAATTAGGTTTTACCATTTTACTGTTTTACTAGTTGATGCGATTGTGTCTTTTATTCTAATTTCTTGCTACCAAAATTTGAAT
>JBBBDQ010000791.1:3507500-3510000 GCA_037127315.1 Ascarosepion bandense | reverse complement strand
CTATCTATCTATCTATATATATCAGTCAGTTTCTATCTATCTATCTATCTATATATATCAGTCTGTTTCTATCTATCTATCTATCTATATATATCAGTCTGTTTCTATCTATCTATCTATCTATCTATCTATATATATATATCAGTCAGTTTCTATCTATCTATATATCGATATATATCCGTCAGTTTCTATCTATCTATCTATCGATATATATCAGTCAGTTTCTATCTATCTATCTATCTATCTATCTCAGTCAGTTTCTATCTATCTATCTATCTATATATATCAGTCAGTTTCTATCTATCTATCTATCGATATATATCAGTCAGTTTCTATCTATGTATCTATCTATCTCTATCTATCTATCTATCTATCTATCTATCTATCTATCTATCTGTCTCAGTTAGTTTCTATCTATCTATCTATTTATATATATCTGTCAGTTTCTATCTATCTATCTGTCTATCTATCTGTCTATCTATCTATCTATCTCAGTCAGTTTCTATCTATCTATCTATCTATCTATCTATCTATATCAGTCAGTTTCTATCTATCTATCTATCTATCTATCTATCTATCTATCTATCTATCTATCATATCAGTCAGTTTCTATCTATCTATCTATCTATCTATCTGTCTATATCAGTCAGTTTCTATCTATCTATCTATCTATCTATCTATCAGTCAGTTTCTATCTATCTATCTATCTATCTATCTATCTATCTATCTATCTATCTATCTATATCAGTTTCTATCTATCTATCTATCTATCTATCTATCTAACTATCTATCTATATCAGTCAGTTTCTATCTATCTATCTATCTATCTATCTATCTAACTATCTATCTATATCAGTCAGTTTCTATCTATCTATCTATCTATCTATCTATCTATCTATCTATCTATCTATCTACTATCAGTCAGTTTCTATCTATCTATCTATCTATCTATCTATCTATGTATATCAGTCAGTTTCTGTCTATCTATCTATCTATCTATATCAGTCAGATAGATAGAAACTGACTGATATAGATATATATATATATATATAGATAGATAGATAGATAGATAGATAGATAGATAGTTAGATAGAAACTGACTGATAGATAGATAGATAGATGGAAACTGACTGATATAGATAGATAGATAGATAGATAGATAGATATAAACTATCTATCTATCTATCTATCTATCTATATCAGTCAGTTTCTACCTCTCTATCTATATATATATATCAGTCAGTTTCTATCTATCTATCTATCTATCTATCTATCTATATATACATATATATATACATATCAGTCAGTTTCTATCTATCTATCTATCTATCTATCTATCTATCTATATTATATATATATCAGTCAGTTTCTATCTATCTATCTATCTATCTATCTATCTATATCAGTCAGTTTCTATCTATCTATCTATCTATATCAGTCATTTTCTATCTATCTATCTATCTATCTATCTATATCAGTCAGTTTCTATCTATCTATCTATATATCTATCTATCTCTATCAGTCAGATAGATAGAAAGACTGATAGATAGATAGATAGATAGATAGATAGATAGATAGATAGAAACAGACTGATATACATATATATATATATATATATATATAGATAGATAGATAGCTAGTTAGATAGAAACTGACTGATATAGATAGATAGATAGAAACTGACTGATAGATAGATAGATAGATAGATAGATAGATAGATAGATAGATAGATAGAAACTATCTATCTATCTATCTATCTATATCAGTCAGTTTCTATCTATCTATCTATATATATATATCAGTCAGTTTCTCTCTATCTATCTATATATATATATCAGTCAGTTTCTATCTATCTATCTATCTATATATATCAGTCAGTTTCTATCTATCTATCTATCTATATATATCAGTCAGTTTCTATCTATCTATCTATCTATATATATCAGTCAGTTTCTATCTATCTATCTATCTATCTATCTATATATATATATCAGTCAGTTTCTATCTATCTATCTATCGATATATATCAGTCAGTTTCTATCTATCTATCGATATATATCAGTCAGTTTCTATCTATCTATCTATCTATCTATCTATCTATCTATCTATCTATCTATCTCAGTCAGTTTCTATCTATCTATCTATCTATATATATCAGTCAGTTTCTATCTATCTATCTATCTATATATATCAGTCAGTTTCTATCTATCTATCTATCTATCTATCTATCTGTCTCAGGCATTTTCTATCTATCTATCTATCTATATATATCAGTCAGTTTCTATCTATCTATCTATCTATATATATCAGTCTGTTTCTATCTATCTATCTATCTATATATATCAGTCTGTTTCTATCTATCTATCTATCTATCTATCTATCTATATATATATATCAGTCAGTTTCTATCTATCTATATATCGATATATATCCGTCAGTTTCTCTATCTATCTATCGATATATATCAGTCAGTTTCTATCTATCTATCTATCTATCTATC